>VDFB02225343.1:0-16735 GCA_007258455.2 Sequoia sempervirens
TGTTGGCTTCCATGTCCTTGTGTTGAGATCTAGTTTGGACCATAAAATAAGGATCAATTTTCAAGAATGTGGGAGATGAATCTCTAATTCTTTGGATTAATCTATCTTTAGGTACCAAAGAGAAGATTTAGGATGTTTTAAGGATCAAAGATGAAATGATGAAGTGTGTGAAAGATGGGTGATATGGATGATTGAACTCTTAGAAGATCTTCAAGGGATGCTATACTTTTGGGACTTTTTGGCTTCTTGGATTTAGATTTGGATTTTGGTTTATGATTTACCTTGATTGGATTACTTTGATTTTGGATAATGAGCAAATGGATCCAAGATGTTGGATGCTATCTATGGGATATATTTGCTCATAAGATGATAATTTGACCAAATGTAGGGAGAAGAATTCATCTACCCACACTTAACCAAACAAGATGATAATTTAACTAAGTATATGAAGACGGATGCATCTACATATACCTAGCTAAACAAAATGATTGGATGGTTTGACTAAGCACATGAAGAAGGATGCATCTTCATATACCTAACCAAAGATGTTTTGATTCAAGGATTTCAAGGATTTTGATGTGCCAAAAATCCTAGCATGAAGGATGGTTTCAAGATTTTTCAAGAGTTGATGGTGAGATGATTTGGATTGATGTTTGAAAGATGGGTGAAAGATTTGATTTTGATCCTATGTTTACCTAAAAAGACACTTGCTCACTAGACCTCGGTTTTGAAGAACATGCTTTTCTCTAGACTACATGTTCAAATTCTCAAAAAATATTTGGATTCTGACAATAATAAAATGAGTACAATCTAGGATTGTTTCTTGAAGCTTTTCTGTAAAAGTTAAAAAGTAGTCTTCGTCTAAATTCGTATAGCGTTGAGAGACGCTTTTGGTGATCTTTTGGACTAAGAGCTTTTACCTTTGGTTTCTTGATCTTGATCTTGCGTGAAATCATTGGAGACACATGTATGGGATTCAGTTGTTTTTAATCTTTGCTTAATGACTTTTTTTTACCACAAACACTTCTTGATTAGCTTTTCAAACTAAATGTCCAATGTCTCAACTTCTTCTCATCCCACAAGGTATATTATGTGGAACTTTGATGAAATCAAGGCAAGGGTTACCTATTGTTAACTTTAGTAAGAAAATTGAGATATAAATCCATGTGTTTAGAAACCTCTAAGGATAAAATCCCAAGGGCAAGCAATAACACATGAATTTTGTTAATTGTATTTGCTTCCTAAAGGGTTTGAAGTTTTGATGATAATGTTAAATGTTTGTTTTTCAAATATTTTCGAACAAGCAAAGTGTTTTGTAACCAAGAAAAAGCACAATCCTATGGATATGAAAGACTATATTTGTTGAGTCCCCACTTGGACAAGTCCATCTACACTTATTTTTAGCAAATGGTTAGATGCTTGACCCCACTAGCTCCCCTCTACGACACTCACTTATATGGGGCAGCCAAACCTCAACACCCATGAAACTCCCATGGCATACTTTCCATTTCTACTAAAAACCGTAAAAGTGTGGGGCGGCTTTAGAGCGACCGTTCTTGCACCAACAAATAGATAGGGATTTTGGCTTTTCTACAACAAGGTTTTTAATTCGGACTTTCCATTCATAGGAGTTGATCCACCAAGGTGAGAGACCATTGCATCCCTTCTCGTCGGAACCAACCATGTGATATTGTCCTTTGTTCCAGTACCCACTTTTATATCCCGATTGGAATTACACTTGGCTTTAGTGTGTTACTGGTTGAGTCGTTCCCTTGGGTGAGTACTTTTTCCCCAAGGCAAGCCCTCTAAGATAAATAATAACGAGCAAACATATTTGTAACTCGATCGATCTTTGTTGAGAAACAAAGAGAGAATAAACGGGATAGGTTCCACTCACACTCACAAGATGTCTTCAATTTAAATCCCAAAATGAAGTGTGGAGGCAATCATTTATGCAACTTAATGTCACCAAAAATAATTTTGATTCTCAAGATTGTCGTGAAGCATGAGAGAAGTGCATATGCCTTTTTAGATGAGATTAATTTGCAGAAAATATCACAAAGCACAAAGGACACATGTTCATTTTAAATCCACAAAGAAAAAGTGAATTCTTTTTAGTGCACCAAAAGAAGTGTGAGATTTGATTGTTCAATTGTTAACCTTAAACAAAATCTAGTAAATTTTCCTAAGGTTTTTTTTAATCCTTTTGTCTTGTTCTTTTTAGAGCCAAAATTGAAATCTATTGAGTCCTAAAAACTTGAAGAGATAAAATCCTTAAACTTGGAATTATAATTACTTCCAAGAGCATCTAAAACACTTGATACAATAGAGAAATGATGTCATAAGAGCTTTTCTTTGTTTCCTCCTCCATTTTTGATTCCTAACCTGCAAAAGATTAACCAAAATGTTAGATGAGATCAAGAAACAAAAGAGGATATAGAGGTTAGATGAATCATGAAAGCATAAAAACCCTAAAACTTAGACCAAGTTATAATGTGATTTGAATTTAGATGAAAAATTGAAACTCTTAACTCTGTAAAAGTTAAGAAAAACCTACACCATTGGATAGCTTAAGAAATTCTATCCCATTTCAAAAAAAAAAAAGTTCCAAAAAATACCTTTGTATGACCAAGATATCATCATTTTAAAACTGACTATAAAAGGGCTAAAATAGTGTGCAGAAGCGCTAAAAGAATGTGCAAAAACGCCAAAAGATGTGTAGAAGCACTAAAAGAATGTATAGAAGCGCTAAAATAATGTGCAAAAGCACTAAAAGAATGTGCAGAAGTGCTAAAAGAATGTGCAGAAGCGCTAAAAGATGTGTAGAAGCGCTAAATTAGTGTGCAGAAGCGCCGAAATAATGTGCATAAGCGCTATAACAATGTGTAGAAGCGTTGAAACAATGTGCAGAAGCGTCGAAACAGTGTGTAGAAGCGCCAAAATAGTGTGCAAAAGCGCTATAATAGGGATTAACAAACAAAATTTCCAAAAAAATAGCAAAATTTTATAAAAAAAACGTGTTGGATTTATAATTCAAGCCCTCCTTCTAGCACCAAATGTGAACCCAAGATCCTAGCACCTGCAAAACACAAAAAATACACACATTAGAAAATTGAAATGCATGTTAGAATCTAAGTTCCCCATGAAATCCATTTACAAAGCTTAAATTAGGAAATGAAATGAAGAACACAATAAGAAAGCAACAAGAGAGATTGAATCCTAATTAAACAAGCAAACTCTTGATCTCATGGGGGAATTGGTGCCAATTTGATGTGAAAATTGGCCCTTTCCCAACTCCCCTTTCCCAACTCCTATGATGCAATATTGATGTGTGATGAAGAGTGATCTGTGCGTGTGTCGAATGTGGAGAGTATTCTAATGTCAATACAAACCTTAATGAGATGGTTTACATTCAAAGTTTGAAGCAAGTAAAACTACTCTATTCGTAATATAATCAAATCTTTCAAACACGTATCATTGTCCTCTATTTCTAGGGATTTATTAAACCGTTTGGCCCTCATATTTCTATGGGCACAAAAGTTTTTAAAATGACTACCTAGAAAATGAGATTTGATGCTTAATGTTGACGCCAAAATTTGACGAGGTAACAGTGCCTTTATGGGAAACTCAGTTCAAGGGGGACCCCTTTGCGCCAAACTGAGTGACCTCCGGATTTTAAAGAAGCCGGCTTCTTCTATATAATGGTTTTGGAAAGGAAAAAGGGAGCAGATATAATAAACAAACACTAATCTAAGGCGATGCGCCAAAGCTTTTTGATAGGCATGATAAATCATAGACTCAAGGGCCTGAATGTTATTGATATGTTCCAAAACACCGGAAGTTCAAAGCAATAGCATAAACAGTTCATTCAATTGACATAAAATAGTATCGCATACATTCTTACTGCTAAGAAGAGTCATTAAGACATGATTTAGACCAGCAAGTTTGCATTCAATATATAGAAGTCTCCTCAAATGAAATGTTTAAGACAATAAAAAGCACAGTTCACAGTTTAATCAAGACATAAAAAACAGAAAGGCCGAACAATAGGCACAGTCTGAAAGTATCTTGCAAATAAACATGCAAAAGAGGCCTGGCGTCTCTTGCTAAAACCAGTATTCTTCCTGTAAAAAATCTTGGACCATTGTCCCTCAACAGAGGGAGTATATATAGCCAGAGAGCAAAATCCCACCGCCTGGAGAGTTGTAACAGAAAGATTCCACAATCTCCCGTAATGATGCCCGAATAAGAATATTCCCAATGCCGTTATGAGAGCAGCCAATCTGGGTACAGCATCCACTTGGTCAGTTATAGGCGTGCCCTTTGAAATGATGGCAGTGGTCCTAACCAGGCTTCGAAACGATGAGTGTCGTCCACCGCCTTAGAGAACCATGGCGAGCAGCAGTCAATGACACCATCCCGCTCGGCCATCTCACAGCTTGCTTTGATAATCGATGTAAGGCACGTGGCAGCAAACCGCGGACCGAATGAAAACTCCTCCTCCATCGACCGGGGGCTTGCGGAGAAGTGACACGTGTTCAGGGGACGAAGGCTACTTTGAAAACGGGGAAAGGCCGCATGAACCGGGTGGCGAAAGATGCGTGGCCGCGTTTCGCAACCCGTGGTGCTTTCGTCCCTCTTTATTTAAAATAGTGAACGTGACCGCGTGGCGAGGTGGAAGCGCCCGGTGATAAAGGCCAATAGAAATCGCCCGCTGACGCTGACATACTCACTTGCTAGGGAAGGATTGCGATACCTTTGCCGATACAAAAGATGGAGCCCCATTTATGGCAAGTAGAAACATAAAAGCGATATAAAAATGAAGAAGAACCAGCAGGCGAGACATAGGTGCCAATGACGCGAGAGCAGAATGGGGCTTGCTTCACCAAAGTTAGGCGAATGCACAACGGGGGAGATCAAAACCTGCCGAGAAGCCGAAAAAGATACGAAGACGCGCAGGCTAGCGCACGAATATATGCAAAAAGGGGAACCCGAAGGGAGCTGCTTGCAATATTATTTCAACAGCTTTTGGCGACTAACAGGGGCGTTTCGGATAAGGAACGGAGAACCCAAAAACTCTCTAGTTCTACAGACCAGAGCCTTCCTTTCTAGGGCAAATGGAGTTAGAGCTTTGAAAGTGCAGCTTGCAAAGGCACCCATTCAATTTCGGATGGCTTTGCCATGCTGCGCAAATTCTCTTGGGCTCCCCGGAGATCAATAGCTTCCTTATGAGGCAGCACCTCTGGCAGGCCAGCGCCTGCTTCTATGTCGAACAGCAGCTGAGAGAGTGGATGAATGATTGCCTCTATATCTACTGTCGTTGGGGGGCTGTCGAGTTCCTTGAATGCTTCTGGATCGTTCTCTTTCTTCTCAATGATCTCGGTAATCTGCGCAGCCGTGGCAATAGTGCCATCCTCAAGAAATGGGGACGGCAATCCCAACCTGCCTAACTTAGAGAAACTCCCTCGAATGCCATCCAGCGCTTTGTTTAGAAAAATTGCTGCTGCCTTAGTACGCTGGAAAGTAGAGTGGCAATGAATGAACCTATTTTTCGTTTGAGCTGCGGTGTCCCTATCTTCAATACCTGCCCCAGCGAGGATCTCGTCTGAGACCGAGTATAGCTTATTTAACAAGTCCCTCGCCTCGGGAACCTTTTCCAAGATGAAACGCGGGAACTGTTCCATTGTGTCATGGGCCTCCTGATTGAGTTTTAACGCCCTGTCGATGAACCGGAGGGTAGGTTGCAGATTTAGGCAGAAGGCTTTGATTTTCTCCCAGTGAGAAATGTACAGTTGCCTGACCAGTGGCATGATATCCGGTTGGGCAAGGGCTGGTAGTAGGGAGGCCTTAAGCGAAGAAATATCTGTGTCTCGTGAAATGAGGGCCTCGGAAAATTCTGCCTTCTTCTTCCTCTCAGAAGCCAACTGCGCTTCATAGCTGTTCATTTGTTTGTGCCAATTCTGTTCAGCTCGAGAGTGGTTAGCCGATTGCTCTTCTAATGAATCTTTCGCCTCTCGAAGCTCATCTTCTAGCTTGGTCTTCGTTTCCCAGAGCTCCTCCTCTAGTTTAGTCTTCAAATCTTTGAATTCGGCCTCTTTTTCCTGTATCTTTTGCTGATGCTGCTCTTGTAGGCGTTCCATCTCTTCGCCTTTCTCGGCCAGCTTCTGACTGAACTCAAGGCGGAAGCGTTCAAGCTCTTCCTCCATCGATTGTAAGCTCTGTTGCACCACTTGGTTTTGATTCTGCAATTCTTTTAATACGGCTGGGTCGGCTACTCGGGTCTTTGCAATTTTGCCTTGAAGCCTGCTTCTCTCATTCTCTGCTGTTAGCGCCCTTTCTGTCATTTGGGCGATATCCGCTTCTAAGGATTTCTCCTTTGCCTCTAGAAAATTCACCCTGTCCTTGGCTGCCTTGAGCTGCTCATCCTTCTTTTTCAGCTGGCGACCAGTCTTTAGGAAATCGGAAGTGACCACCCGTTGTGTCTCCTCCATGATTTCGACTTTATCTTGTGGCCGGGCCATCTTCCTGTCCAGTCCGACAGCATAAATATCATAGTCCTCTGGTTGCATTTCTCCCTGAGGCTTGTTTATCCTTGGGTACATAGTTGCAAACTTTAATTCTTGGCGGGCCTCATCATACGAAGCCTGTAATCTCGGCTCGGCGGGGGCATTGTCATCCTTTGCCCTTCGTCGCCTCATTCTATTTGCGCGCGCTTCCTTCCCACAATCTATCTGTGCAATGAATTCCGCTGGTGATGAAACCAGCCCACCTGCGAAGGGAACATCGGAAGGTAGGGCATAGGGATAGGTAACTTTCATAGGCGCCCGCATTTGTTTCTTCTGGAGGGTGACGGTTTGCGGAAAAAAGTGTGGCACGTTCCATAGCTTAGCCTGGAGGTTTTCAGCCTGGCTGGATAATTGCAACGGTTGAACCGGAGATTCAGTCGTAAGGCCTGTTGGCCGAGTAAAAAGAGTCGCTGCCTGGGGCTCGGTTTGCTGTGGTGGGAAGGGATCTGTAAGCATTTCGAAAAAAGAGTGGGGGCCGATGGGAGGAATATCTTCGGATAGCGAGGTGAGGAAAGTCTGGGCGGCAGCAGTAGGCGTTAGCATCCCCGGAGGGGTGATTATAAACGGTTGGGTTTGCGAATATTGGGCAAATCCCCCAGAATAAGATGGGCTAGAAACAGAGGGTGGAGGGCTCAGACGAATGGCAGGAGTTGCCAATTAAGCAGGGGCGGACGTGAAAGAATGAGATGTAAGAGAGGAAGGAGCGAAAAGTACCTGCTGACTAGTCGGCGGTGGCATTTGGATGGTCTGGGGCTCGACCGCAACCTCTGGCATTTGACTTACAGCGGGTGTTTCCCCTTCGGCCGGTTCATGTGAAACTGTCCCAATAACACTTTCCGTACGTTGTCTTTTCGCGGGGGGACACTCACTAACCTCGGCAGTCGGATCTTTCTGCTGGGGCACTATCCTGACCGGTTTAGCGGCCCATGTGCGCGTAAGTGAGCTCCTTGATATGTTAAAGCGCACATTAGTGCCGACATAGGCGGGATGCTCGGGGGCATCACCTTCCTGCGAAGATATCGCCCTCTCTTCCTCCTGCTCATCGGAACCTTCCGCTTCGCTCTTGTTAGCGCTGGAGGTCGGGCTGGGATGGCCTTCATCCTAGTGTCTTTCGAATTCCTGGTCGTCCTTCAATTTATTATAAGGAGCCTTCAACTGCCCTGTTTCTTGGCGGTATATCCAGAAAGCTTTTATTTTTTCGCCGAAAACCATTTCCTCAATTCGCTTGACTTAAGCATCTGCGTTCTATCGAAAGTTGTCCACAGCGCAGCCACTTTGGGAAAGTAGAACTTGTGCCATAGATTTCGCAGTATCCGGCGTGAGTTGTGCCAATTCAACCCGGATCTTCATCGCGTGATCCGGTTATTACGCTTCTCCGATTATGGTGGGAAACATGTAGCTGTCATATGCGGCTCGGGTAAGGTCATTGAAAGTTTGTAAATCCCAGCATGTTTTACTAATACTAGCCCTAGGTGTGCCAGCTTGTCGCCTAGCAGTTGATGAGATCGCTTTTTGACAAGCGTTATTGACTTGAAACTCTTCGGGCAACTGAAGAATCCCTTCTTTTTGACCCTTTTGCTGCTACAAAACATGAAATCAATGACGCATACCTGCCGGTAAACCTCCAGCGCGAGCACTCTATCGGTGATGCAAGCCGGGAGCAGGAAAGGCCTGTCAATAAAGCCCCTCATTCGAAGGATCGTGAAATCCTTGCCCAGGAACCAGTCGCAAGCGGGGATGTAGCTTTGCAGAAATCCAGTCTGCTCAGTGTTAAGCCGGACGATATCACCCTCTCCGATCAAATCATTCAGGACCGGGGCTATGAAATAGTCCGCGAAGGCATAGTAGTCATATGTTGCGGGAAGGTAGGGTGTCCATGTAGATACCGGCTTTCTTTTATTCGCTCGTAAAAATTGATAATTAGGAAAAATTCCCGAGCGAAGAAATCGGTTCGATCAGGAACATAATGGACAGTGGAAAGAAACCTAAATTTCTTCGCGCATTCTCTATTTCTTTGGCCAATATTTCCTGGAATGAACTTCCGTCATGCGAGAAAAGAGTTTCATCTTTGCTGTACATTGGGCTCAATTTGAAAAGCCGCGATCTTTCATAAGGAATCCACTGACGCAAATGGAAATTGCCAGCATGGATATGGGGTCCTGGAGGTCATCGCGGAATGAACCGCGCAACAATGGGATGCTCGGTGCCTTAGCGGACACGATACCCTTCTTATTAGTCTCCTCTAATAGGAAATCGGAGTCGGTTTTCATCCTTTTCCATATCCTTTCCCCTTTGCTTGGGCGGAAATATTCGATTTTCTCCTTTCTTTTCCTGGGGTCAGGAATGCATAACATATGCCAGATGGCTTCCGGGCCGATATGAACCCTTAAATTGCGACCCTCAATGCAGTGGGTCTTTGGATTATAGCGTTGAACAGCTGCGTCGACTACCTCCGGGCAATAGTGCACGAATGGGACCATGTATTGTGGCAAACCGCTATACCAGACTCTACTTGCCGTTGCCTTCTCCGCCGCTGGTGCTAATAATCTTGCACAAGCCGCCTCTCTAAGAGACTTAGGGTTCCTAGCAAGCTTTGGATCGTAGATATTAGCCCACTTTTCTCCAACCTTTTTAGGGTTATTCCACTCTTTGGGCTTCTCTAGCTCCTCTATGTTGGGTCTCCTCACCTTCTGGGGTATACCAGGAGTGGCATACGCTACATCATCATACACGTAAACCTCGGCCAAAGAACGAATAGCCAAATACAGTTCCTGGCTAATCCCTTCCTCTGCTGGCTGAGCTGAAGATTCCGCCATCTTTCTTCGCGGCAGAACTTGAAGGTTCGCTGGCCTTTGAATACGCTTGCACTGGAAATACAGACAGAAAACACTTCGCGCACTCCTTAGCTTTTTGGAAAAAGACTTAGGGACAATAAGCGTTATCATGCAATAATAGCAACTTTCCTCAAGGTGGTAGGCGAGCGCGAGCCCTTGCATTTAATTCGGCATGTACCGTTAACTCCACAACTTGTGCAAGATGAGCTGATTGCTTTTTCTGAGGTGGCTGGATTTCATCATTGCTTTTAGAATATCGTGTGATACGCCCTGATTTCCTTGGAAATTGAGCTTGCAACTGGCCTCCTTGCATTGTGTTAGCATGTACCGGTAATTAATATCCCAGGCTGGAATGATTACGCCAAGCAAACGATCACCACCTGAAAGAGATACGAATATCGCCTCAGGCTCTGGGATGCGCTTGAGATTTGACACCATAGCATACGGCCATACATCCCTTCATCAGCAAGTGCCACCCTTTTAAAGCTCAATTAATTAACTTGATTTAATTAAGCATGCCTTGAGCCGTGCTACCATGTGTGTGCCAGCCCAAAACGTGAACAAACATAGACTCGGCCCTCGAGATTGTAGCCAATATACATCACGTTGCTTACGGCGGACTAGCATATGTCTTGTCAATTTTCTATAAATAGGCCGGTAGATAGCAAACATACACACTTTGCGTCGAGAAGTGATAGGCAAGTAGAATATTGCTAAGCGAGTCTTTTCATAGGTTAGGTAGTAAGCAGCTTTCGGCATACTTAGCAGATTTAGGAATAGTCCTAGGAGAGATGGATACTCCCATTCGCCTGACCTCTTTCAAATCACAAACAACATTTGTAGGTGAAATCTCCACCAGGAGGCTTAAGAGAATGACGAAGAACAAGCACTCGCTGGTTTTAGTAGCCATTAAGTGGGTTCTCGGCAAAGACTGTGTGGAGTATGAAGATAAGCATCGGGTGAACACCGATGTGTGCTCACACTTTGTGGCGTCTATGCTAGACATTTGTGTCCCTCGGCCTCTTGTATTGAAGCTATTCAAAGAAATCTTCCCGAAGAAGTACCTGAATGGGCTTGGCGAGGTTGTCACACACGCTGCGTATGGAATCGGCCTGCCATCAGCCAGCGACCTACGTCGCTATATTGAAGAAGAAGCTGTCGTGGCTTGGCTACCATTCCTTAGCGGATTCCGCCTGCAGACCCGTGGTCAGCATCAGCAAAGGGTTACCCAGGCTCTTCACTTCCTATTCAGAAGCTACAACGTGATACCATTCTACGACGTAGAGTGGTATACTGACTTCAGGGACCTGGTGTACCCACCGCCGACGACAGCCGCGCTTCATGATGCTGCCAGTGCCGCCGAGGAACCTGTTGATGAGGAGGAAGCAGACGCTGTCTTGAATGCGTCGGTTGCTGCTAGCCACTCCTGCGGATAAATGGTCCCCTTGCCTTGGTGTTCGTTGATGTAACCCCTTTGCTCT
The DNA here is from genome assembly GCA_007258455.2 of Sequoia sempervirens. Classification (NCBI taxonomy): domain Eukaryota; kingdom Viridiplantae; phylum Streptophyta; class Pinopsida; order Cupressales; family Cupressaceae; genus Sequoia; species Sequoia sempervirens. Next base: position 10,882 of record VDFB02225343.1, read on the forward strand.
GTATCAGCCTGATAAAAGGCCAAGGTATATATATATGCTCTTATACTTTGTATATTTGAAAATCGGCATTCATGCCATTTTGTAACTCAGAAACATGTATATAAAAATATACGTCTCTTTTTGTTGTGAAATTTTATGCTCCTGTTTGCTTCTGCATACAATTTTTTCTGGGTTTGCCAATTTTGTATGTTTTGTCTCTGTTTATGAGCATACTTTCATGTTTTAAGAACTTCGGTGCTTTACCCACTAACAATGATAAGTGAATACATAACAAGTCAATTGGTCTTAGCAAAAGGATAGGCCAAAAATAGGAAAGGAAAAAGAAAAAGCGTTATTTACAACTGTACAGGGTAGGGCTTGATGCTTAATGGAACAATTTAAGGTGAATCCCATTAACCGGGATTCCTAGGGGCTCCTGTTCCATATTTTCCAGCTCGAAGGCATTGTGTTGCATGCACCGAATGATCTTGAAGGGTCCTTCCCATAGGCTATCAAACTTACCATGCTGACCTGGCTTCACAGCCCTGCTGTCGTATTTTAGCACTAAATCTCCACTTTTTAGGCCTTGGTCGGAAGCCTTTTTGTCAAACCACCGTTTGACCACCTGTTGACGGCCAGTCATGGCCTTTAGGGAATTCTCCCTTTTTTCTTGTACTTCTAATAGTTCGGCAAGCCGAACTTCCATGGCGTCATTCTGTTCTATCTCAAGAGATTTCAACAACTGTATCGCCGGAATTTCCATAGAGATAGGTAGCAGCGCTTCTTTCCCATATACTAGCTCATAGGGCGAAGTCTTGAGGACTTGTTTAGGAGTTATGCGGTTGGCCCAGAGTGCTTTTCGGAGGTTTTTGTGCCATTGCCTTTGGTGTTCTGAGCCCACCTTTTTGAGGAGTCGGACTAAACTCTTGTTTGTTGACTCGGCTAGGCCATTTCCCTGTGGATAATAGTTTGAAGATGTTTTAAGGAATATGCCATTTTTCAATGCAAAGTGACATACCTTTGTGCCTACAAATTCCCTAGCATTGTCCGAAATGATCGTCTTCAGAGGGCCGAACCTCGTCACCAGAGCCTCGAGGAAGTCCACAATCTCTACCTCCGTTGCCTCTTTAAGGGGAACAGCTTCAGCCCACCTTGTGAAGTAGTCGGTAGCTGTTAAAATCCATTTATGTCCGGAACTGGAAACCGGGTTGATCATTCCGATAAAGTCCAAGCCCCATTGCGCAAATGGTTCATCCGCCACGATAGGTTTCAGGGGCATCGCTGAATTCTTCCTTCTGTCGGAGAATAACTGACATTTTTTGCAAGTCTTTACCAGAGAGTAGGAATCATTGAAAAGTGTGGGCCAGTAATATCCAGCCCGTAAGACTTTGATGGATGTAGTTTTAGCAGAGAAATGTCCACCTTCGTCGCTATTGTGAAATGCGTCGAGGATCTTCTGCGCCTCCCCTGAAGTAACACATCGTAGGAGCACACCATTAAAATTCCTTTTGAAAAGGACTCCTTCTATCAGCGTGTATCCGCAATTCTGGAGCCGGTAATACCTTCTTTTCTGGGATGAGAGGCCTGGCGGGTACTTTCCGGTTCGCATGAAGTTCATTCTATCTTCCAGCCAATCGTCTTCCAATCCCGATCCGTTTATCAGGACAAGTTCTGACTGTTCCTCTTTAGCAGGCATCTCCACTTCCTGTGTCATATACTCACATAGACCTCTGCCTTTGATAGTCCTGGTGGGCCTGACCTCAATGTCATACTCCAGGATCTTGGTGATCCAATTAGCCCTTTTTTCTATGATTTCTCCCTCCATGATGTATTCCCGCACACTAGAATGTGCGACATATACCAGGACTTTGCTACAGGAAATTAGATGGCGGAACTTTTTAAGCCCTTTTACTATTGCGAAAGCCTGTCTTTCAACGAAGTTATAATTCACTTCATATTCCTTTAAGGTTCGGGAATAGAACGCAACTGGATGCTCTCCCTTTCCTTCTCTATCTTTTTGAGTCAGAACAGTAGCGATACTAGACTTGCTACTGAAAGCATACATTATAAAATCTTTATGTTGATATGGATTGATCAACACTGGGGCTGATGAGATTGCTTCCTTGACCTTCTCAAATGCCTCCCTCGCCTCCGTTGTCCACTTGAAAATTTGATCCTTTTTCAGCATTAGGGTGATCGGCCTAATTATTCCCGCAAAATCGGAAATAAATTTACTGACGAAATTTGCTTTGCCCAGAAAAGACTGGACGCCTTTCTTATTCACCGGGAGAGGAAGCTCCTTTATAGCCTTTACTCGTTCAGGGTCAATTGAAATACCTTCCTTCGACACAACATGTCCTAACAGCTTACCCTGAGGTACTCTGAACACACATTTCCTCGAGTTTAAGGAAATCCCGAACTCTTGGCACTTTTGAAACACCAACTCCAAATGATCGAAATGATCATCTTTAGATTTGGAGAACACAGTAAGATCATCCAAATAGATTAGGATAATCTTATTGATCAGCTCGCTAAATGCGACGTCCATAGCTCTCTGGAAGGTTGCCCCTGCATTAGATAAACCAAAAGGCATTTTAGCGTATGCAAACGTCCCCCACTTGGTGGTGAACGTAGTCTTGTGCTGATCTTCCTCTCTTACTCGAATCTGGTTATAGCCAGAGAAGCCATCCAGTAGAGAGAACATTTCCGATCCCGCGACAGTTTGGAGGATTGACTCCATAGAAGGCAAGGGATAGTGGTCCTTCAGAGATGCTTTATTTAGGTCTCGGAAATCTACGCATAAGCGGATATCACCATTCTTCTTTCGGACTGGTACCAGATTTGATACCCAAGTACTATGTTTAATTGGGAAGACAATACGCGACTCAATGAGCTTGGTTAGCTCTTGTGCCATCAAGGCTTCAACTTTAGGGTTGACCGGCCGCTGTTTCTGTCGGATTGGCTTCGCACCTTCTGTTAGCTCAATAGTATGTTGAATGATACCAGGATCATAACCTTCCAGATCATCGTAGGACCAGGCCACTACTCCATATTTCTCACAGAAATTGATAAGCCTTTCTCTATCTTGCTGTGAGACATCTTTTCCGACCCGAAGGTTCCTGTCATCGGAAACCCAAAGATTCTCATAATCACCTTTTTCCGCCACGAACTTCCGCTTATCATTTCGGGCGTCACTACAATCGAAAAAAATTTCGAGAGTAACCAATCCTTTCGGAAGCTTATTTGATTTCAGCTGCATAATTTGTCCCTCGTAGGCCTCAGCGATCTTTGGTTGGAGTTGATCGGCAAATTCCCCTGAGTTTTGAATAAACGAGGCGATGTGTTCATCGCTCTCAAAGACTTGCCAACTTTGGTCATTATCGGGTATTGCTGGTCTAACCAGCACTCGTACTGAATGTTTGTTCCGAAACAAGTCGGAGACAGGATCAAACTGAGCTCCGATTACTGCCATGCGGTCTGCATCGCCATTCTGAGCTCGGGGAATGGTCAGGATGTTGAAAGCTTCAAAACTTTCTATAAGGTCCCAGATTCGATGCCGATAGGATCTCATGCGGATATTCTTTGCTGCTGAGACTCCTCGGACCTGATTAACTACCAGTTCTGAATCTCCGAATACAATCAATTGTTTGATACCCATTCGTTCCGCTAGGCTTAGGCCTTGGACTAGACCCTCATATTCAGCCTCATTATTTGAACAAGCAAATTGGAATCGGAAGGCCCTCAGCAACTTTTCATTCTGTGGGGATATTAGACATATCCCTGCTCCAGCTCCAACTTTGCTCCTTACTCCGTCGAAATATAATGTCCACAGCTCACTTGCTTGGTCATCGTCGGGCTCTTTGACGACCTTCGGAAGAACTTGGTCTTCGTCATAGATCACATATGTGCCTAAACCGGTAGCATGATAATTTCCGAAGGGATCATTATTTATATGTTCACTCAACAGAGCATCTTCGCTATCACTTCGGTCTCCGTTGACCTTCTCCTCCTCCAGCAGTTTGACATTGTACATGTCTTGCTTGGTGATGGAGGTATGTGCGGCTTCAAAGTTAATCAAGGCCTCGTTTGCCACATGTTCGGAATGCAGAGCCTCCGATTCTATCTTCATCTTTGCGCCATGTTTGGTCCTAAGTATTAGATGTGACCAATCTAAAGACAAATAGCCGCCCACTTTTGAAGTAAACTCTCGAGAAAGGCAAAGACCAAACATAGGCGGAACATCTATGATCACTGTATCTTGCGGGACCATGATACTCGGGCAGGCAAATAGAGTCAGCGGAAGTGCTTTGATGACACCCACAGTATCAACCTTATTTCCATCTAGCTGCATCACCCCTTTCTTCATAGGTTCGTAGCTGAGTCCCAAGGCTTCGGCTATTAGTTTTGGCATAACCGTGGTACTAGCGCCAGAATCAATCATAGCGTTGTGTAATAGTTTCTCCCCTATAATGAGAGTCAAGAAGAAGGGTTGAGGTTTTGGCCTACCTCCGCCTTCCGCAGGGGATTCCATCGCTTTGTTTGCGACAACCTTAGTTGGTGGCATTTGATAAACCGCCTCGGTACTGGCCAAAGGCTCGGTTAGTGTTGGGTCCATCTGTTGCTGAAGCACTTTTTGGAGTATGGTCTTCTGCTCCGGGATAGCTAGAATGTCCCATAAAGACATATTAGCAGGTGATTTCTTCAACTGCTCCACCACATTAAGAGGTGAGGAGCTCGGAGATTTCTGCTCCTTGGCTTTTGTTATAATAATTTCCTTCCGCCGTTGAGGAGACAAGGATTCGGTCGGCCCACCAGGAATTTGATCTGAAACGTCTTTGCATTGCGGACTGTCCGAAAGTGAAACCACGGCCTCACCGGTGAATCTTCTCTTGGAGCGTGTATTATAGTCAGACTTTACCCGCGGCGTTTCGGCAGTGGACGTGTCATTTGCAAACACCATTTCCTCGTCTTCCATCCATGAGAAGAGCGCATGATCAGGAACAATGTCGGACTCTTGCTCTAGGGACATTCCTTGTATTTGCGCGGTAAGGACCGCATTCTGCATTGCCGGGGCATATCTGTATTCTTCGTTCTCAGTCGCAATACCTTGACTATGTTGCTCTGCTATCCTTTGTTGTAAGTTGCCACGCGGACAATTTCGGGGCATATGCGCATCGTTGCAAGGGAAGCACCATGGATTGATGTCATCAATAAGATTGTTTTGTCCCGCGGTTAATTCTCTGCTAGAGCTTGGCGACGCTCCTGCCAGTGGCGTAGGCACCGGAACTATTTGGTTCATAGCCGCCGTTGGTGGGTTAGTGCGATGCGCATTTTGATATTGATTCTGCTGATAGGTAGGCCGCCCACCTTGATAGTTCTGCTACACAGGCCGCGGAGGCATTGCTTGATTTCGCTTGAGCGTTGTTATATCATTCGCCATAGTCCGTAGCATCTCCTTGAGGTCGCCCATCTCATTCTTCGGAGAACTCGATGTAGAGGCCAAGTTTTCAGGAGCGGCTGTATATGAGTACGCTGACTAGGGAGTCGCTGGCGCACTGGTCGACGCCACCTCTTGTGCTACGTTTGATATCTCAGGAAATATCGGCATAACAGGTCGAGGAGGCAATTTTCCGCAGTCTATCAAGTGATTTTCTGCTTTGATAGCGGTGGCATATGCATCTGGTAAAGTGGCTCCTCCCAGAGACTTGATCATCATAGAAATGTCGGGATTGATGGACTTTAGATAGAACATGAATGCCAAATCTGGGGTCGGGCGGATGGTCACAGGAATCCTCCACCAACTTGAGTGAAATCGGGCATTGAAGTCCGTCAGAGCCTCCTGGGGTGCTCGTTTGATGACGGATAACTGATAATA
>VDFB02225344.1:0-10121 GCA_007258455.2 Sequoia sempervirens
GATCCGTGGAGGAGGATGTAAAGCCAGATACTCTCCATACTCAGGAGTAATAGGCGCCTCGACAATATCCCGCCGAACATCCCATGCTGATGGCTGTAGAGCACGGTAACCCTCAACAAGTGCCCCGTAAGGCAAGCTGGGACCCCAATCAGGAACATCAATCCATCGCCGTCCATAATGTGCTACACCCAATGGCATGCACTGCACAATACCATACTGTCTATACACATGACAAAACAGGAACCGCTCCAAAACCCTGGGGCTCTTCCCGATCAAATACATGGAATCAGACAAGAACCCCAACTCAATATCATCATCATCCCAGGCATCACAGTCTAGGTACGGACGCCAGGTCACTGCCTCTATATCATCAACGATCCGTCTCCAATACTCAAGCTTACCCATCATATGCTGGGTAGGCCTGCCTCTATATCGAAATACATATGGCCTCGTCACTGGTCTGGCCAACACTGGTACGGGACACGTAACAGCAATATGCTCCCAGGCCCATACCTGGAGAAGGGTAGCCCCTGCTGATAAACTGCTACCGCCGAGATATACGATCCAATGCAAATCATGATATAACTGGGCAAGCATGCACATGCCCCATGCATATCTCGTCCTATGGACCACCAGGCCCTCTAGCACACGACCCCATCCAAGCGATAGACCCTTTGACCTCTTATCAGGACAAAGGAATCCACCAATGAAACCCGCCAAAACAGAAGGAAGAGGAGCATATGACTCATATATATCTATCCATGGGATCCACTCTCCTGCAATGTGAGGATCCTGGAAGACTCTCTGCATGGCCTCTACACCACCAACCTCCTCCGAGTCGTGAACCACAATCTCTCCAACAAACGGTATGCGAAGAATACGCCATACATCCTCTGGCGTCACTGTCATCTCACTAGTAGGTAAATGAAATGTGTTGTGGTCACTATGCCACCTCTCCGCCAAAGCTGTCAATAGACCCCTATTGAGTCTAATATGGGGCATGTCCAACAATGTAGCCAAACCACAGGTAGCAATATGCTGTCTCTCGTCAGGAGACAGTCGCGAAATCATATCAAACGGCCAGGGGAACTACTCCCGCACCTGGATCACATCCAACTGCTCCTGTACTCATGCAAAACAAAACATTTTAATCAGAATATCAAAGATCATCAAATCTTCAAACATTGTGCTTTTACCTATCAACCTATCAAATCATCACGGAACTCTCATCTATCAATTGGGTTCAATCATTCAAAATGCATAATTATTCCTCGCCTATCATGAGGGTAATTATATCAATCAATAGATCTCGCTCATCATGAGATCGTTTCCCATATATTTTAGTCAAGAACAAAACTAAAATAGATGGAATAAAAAATAAATCGACGAAAATCAAAATGCACAATGTTACATCAATCTTTACCCAAAGCGCGACAAAATCGACCAAATGCGCTAAAAAGTCTGGCGCGCTACACAAATCCCCGTACGCGCTACAGATCTATCCCTGCGCGCTAATGTTTCTGGCGCGCTACAAAAATTCATAGACGCGCTGCAAAACTTACCACGTGTGTTAAAACTGCTGGCACGTTGCAAAACTTACTGGACGCGCTACGCTATAGACCGGACGCGCTAAAACTATGACGCGCTACAAAAAATTATGGGCGCGCTACACCGCATTCCCCGCACGCTAAAACTCTAAAAATGTGCCAAAATGCATCAAAATTAATGGTGCGAATTACGAGAAAGGTTTGAGGTACATACCGGAGGACCATAATTGGCCGAACGCTGGTGACGGCGCACACGCTCAAGTCAGTGGGTGTGGTACGGGATTGGCATCCTAGCTCGAATACTCTGGAGGGTCTCTATCTCAAGGTTGTCAAAGTCAATGCACAAATGACTTTTGAAAATGACCTTTGGAGCATTTATAGGCTATTTTTGGGGGATTTTTATGGGATTTAATTATTTTTCCTTCTGAGGAATTAATTCTTCTCAATCACTGAGGCATTTACAATCTTGTCAGGAGATAAATTGTTTCTTCATCAATTCATCATCAAACCATCATAAATATTCAAATTTCTTGAAAATTCATAAAAAAATCCAAAATTCATCAATTTATCTCCCGAGGGGGGCATATATCACTATCTTTTAGAAATTCATCATCTGGGACAAGTCTGGGGCATGCTTTAAAACCTTTCGTCAATACTGGCAGCTGAAGCAAAATCATTCTTTGAAACCTTGCGTCAAGCCGCATCACTTCGAGGGGCAAAATGTAGACACCTAAAAATGGTGGAGAATCCAGTGTCGAATCCTTGTATTTGATTAGCTTTAATCTTAAATTCTTCTACTTAGTAAATAAATAGAAATATTTATTTATATTAGTTCATTTATTAATTCTTCTATTTTTTTTCTCCTAATTAAAATAAACAAAATTAAGAAAACTTGTTTTATTTAATTATTATCATTATCATTAATTCTCTTGGTTGACAACAAAATTAAAAACTTGTTTTATTTAATTATTATAAATATTTCTTCTATCTTAAAATTAAATGCACAATTTGTATTTTAAAATCACATTTCTTTAATTAAGTAAAGATTGCTTCAAAATGATTTTTATTTGGTATCATTTCTCCTTTTAATTTAATGAAACAAACTCTGTAGTTTGATTTATTAAATTATTTATTCCCCCTTTTTTTTTTTTTTTAATAAATTAAAAATATTTAAATTTATGCATAAAATTTGCACTATTCACTCACCAATAAATATTTATTTCTCACCAATCAAATTAATGGCACTGCCATTCACGGGAAAAGCTTCAGAGAAAATTTGCAGGAAGTTCTCTCAACAACCTTCCACCCACCTTCCCTCCTATCTTGCCTGGTGTTTTCATGGGGAGAAACCATTCTCCATGATCAGCTCCTTCTTCTCATCCCAAACCTTTAGATTCTCCAGAAGAAATCACGGCCCCTCATCCCGGTTTCCTGTGCAATTGTGCTGCCGTGAAAGCTATAAATACAGCTCTTGGGCTACACAAAAAGGATCCTAACTTATGCAATTTTACTCTGCAGGTTTCCAAACATTCAAGCATTCCAGCAATCAAGTTTTAGGATCAATCCATCAAGCTTTCTTCAGCATTTCATAGTTTTAATCATGGCTGTTTACAGTAGTTTAATTCTCATTGTAGAATCATCTTAGTTGCATTATAGACTCACAATAGCTTAATTCTCATTCTCTAAGTGTCACTTAATAGTTTAATTAGCTTACGAATCTAAGAGCTAAGTAAATTAGAGAAGTCTTTAGAGTTAGAGAGCAATAGGATAAATTTATGTAGATTTTGTAGTTTAATTTAGTTTAAATTCCTTAATCTTAGATGCAATATCTTATTTAGAAGTGTAGATGCATTGTTTAATTCGCTTTTTCCCTTCTAAAACTACGGTTTGAATATCTCCAAACCATTGATCTACACCGGCGTCTGCAGCTGCGATGGTTCATAGTCACACGATGGAGTGATAGAAGATGTCATTGTCACTCTTGAATCTTGGGAATACCCTGCTAATTTCACTATATTGTCCACTAAGGCAACCTTAGGAGGATATCCTATTATCCTAGGCAGACCTTGGTTATCTACAGCTGATGCCCTTATAGGATGTCGTTTAGGAGACATGAAAATTTCTGATGAGTGGAGTCAGAGAAAATTGGATTTATACTACAAACCTCTACGGACTTGTCTCAACCAATTTGGCCAGATTTAGGAGAGGAAACTGAAGAAGTCAATTCATTAGCTCAGTTAATGATGTTGCAAACTGATCCATTTTCCCAGCTTTAGAGTGAGGATGAACTGCTTCTACACATTTTGCAATTTAGCTCTGGTCTGAATAGCCCATTTGTTTTAGATAGCCGTTCTTAGTAATGTTTCCTGCAACAACTGAATCCTGAGAGCCATCACAATTTGCTATTATGTGACATACAGACACCACCCTTATCAACAACCTCAATAAATGATCTCACCAAATAGATAGAAGTATATCTAGGCCACTGTCTACATATCAATAATAAGCTACCTCTGTCTCAACAAACTACCCTAGCCACAATGCTGCAAGCTCAACACAAATTTTTTGCATGGGACTATGGGGATATGAAGGGAATCAATCCTTACCTCTGTACTCATAGGATCTACATCAAGGAGGATTGTTCACTTGTTAGGCAGCCTCAAAGAAGAATCAACCGAGCACTCAGGGAAATAGTTAAGCAAGAGCTTCAAAAATTGCTTGATGCTGGTTTTATCTATCCTATCTCAGACAGTCAATGGGTATCTCCATTGGTAATTGTTCCTAAGAAGGGTGGAAAATGGAGAGTTTGTATAGATTATAAGGAGCTGAACACAACAACTAAAAATGATCACTTTCCACTACCATTTTTTGATCAAGTGCTAGATTCATTGTTTGGTAAGAAGTATTTCTCCTTTTTGGATGGATATAGTGGGTATAATCAAATCAGAATTGCCCTAGAGGATTAGGACAAAACAACTTTTACTAGTCCATGGGGTACTTTTTCCTACTTTGTCTTACCTTTTGGCCTGTGTAATGCACCTACAACATTTCAAAGGGTAGTGATCAGTATTTTTGCTGATATTTCTCATGACTCTATGGAGATCTACATGGATGACTTCACCACTTATGGAGCCACCTATGAAGAAGCATTAGCAAACTTGGAAAAAGTATTGGAAAGATGTAAGGAGCAAAATTTGTCTTTGAATAGTGAGAAGTGTTTTATGATGATACAAGAGGGAATTGTTTTAGGCCATCATATCTCTCAAGTAGGAATTCAAGTTGATCCTGCAAAAATAGAAGTCATTCTAACTTTGCAAACACCTATGAAACAAAAGGATGTTAGAAGCTTCCTAGGACATGCTGGATATTATAGAAGATTTATCAAAGATTTCAACAAAATAGCCAGTCCATTATATGCCTTATTGACTAAGGATTCTGAATTTAACTGGACTGAGGCCTGTGAAAAATCTTTCATATAGCTTAAAGACTTACTTACTCAGGCACCTGTTCTTCAAGGACCGAAGTGGAGTCTTCCCTTTCATATACACATAGATGCTTGACTATGTCATAGGGAAGTGTTAGGACAAAATAAAATTTCATAGGCATGCCATATATTTCGTGGTAAAACCTTGAGGCCACGAATAAAACTACCTTTGTCATAGAAAGAATTGCTAGGTTGTGTATGCCCTAAAGCAAGTTTTGACATTATGTCGCTAGTTATCAAATATTAGTCCCATACAGAGATCATGCAACAATAAGATACCTCATGAATAAGCGCATGCATATCGTGATTAGCAAGATGGCTCCTATTGTTGCAGGAATTTGATATCACAGTCATTGATAAACTAGGACAGGCTAATGTGGTGGCTGATTTCTTGTCAAGACTTCAAACAACTACACCTGCCACCCCAAAGGTACTTGATGATAGGTTTCCTGATGAACATCTATTTTTCATTGCTGCTCGAAACCCATGGTATGCAGATATTGCAAATTACTTAGTAGCCAACAAGATTCCAGGCCATTTCTCACCAAAGGAAAGACAATTGTTGGTGGAGAAAAGTTTTAACTTTTCATGGATTATAGACTGTTTATTTTATACAGGGCCTGACCAAGTCATGAGAAGATGTGTTTGGGAAGATGAAACATATGACATATTGCATGCCTGTCATGATGAGCCATTTGGGGGCCACTTCGCAGCTAAGAGAACATCTCTGAAGGTGTTGGCTACTAGATACTATTGGCCCACACTACACAAAGATGCTGCAGCTTACACCAAGAAATGTGATAGATGCCAATGTACGAGAAGACCAACAAGGTCTGATGAAATTCCCCTGTATCCTCAGGTGATAGTCAACCCCTTTGATAAGTGGGGCATGGATTTTGTTGGGCCCATTGATCTTCCATCCAATGGGAAATCATATATTTAAGTTTGTACTAATTATGTGACCAAATGGGTAGAAGTGAAAGAAATGACACATGCCCGTGATAATAAGGTTGTTGAATTCCTGTATGAGCAGATATTTACTCAGTTTGGAGTCCCAAGGGAACTTGTCACTGATCAAGGAGCTCAGTTCACATCCAATTTGATCACTGTACTAATGACTGATTATAAGATTAGGCATAGAAAGTCTAGCCCATATCACCCTCAAGCCAATGGTTAGGCATAAGTTACTAATACATAAATTGAGGTGATTCTCACCAAGACAGTCCAATTACACAAGAAAGATTGGAGCAATCGACTTCCTGAAGCAGTCTGGGCCTATAGGACAACGTGGAAGACAACTACAGGGTTTACTCCTTTTGAATTACTCTATGGAAAAACTACCATGTTACCAATAGAGTTTGAGCATAAGACCTTAAGGACTTCTCTAGAGCTTAATATTGACATTTTAAAAGCCCAAAAGGAATGCCTCCTGCAGCTAAATGCATTAGATGAACTTAGAAAAGCAGCCCTGCAGCAAAGGAAAAAATGGCATGACCGTCATATCCGAACTAAGTAATTCTCTGTTGGTGATTGGGCATTGCTTTATGACTCCAAGTATAAAGAAAATCAAGGTAAACTCACTACTCGATGGCTTGGTCCATATGAAATTGAGAATGTATTTGATAATGGTTCAGTTCAATTAGTCACAATAGATCCTGTTCGATTCAAGCTACTGGTTAATGGACACCGTCTTCGGTTGTATCGTAAGCTAGCCTCGAAAGAAGAATTTATGTAGCAGTTTGTTCAGGATCCTGCCACTAATCTTCCTACAACAAAAGGCTCTGGCCTTTCTCCTGTAGCTTCACCTTAATTTTATAATGCATGCTCATAATAAAGGTTTCCTTTCTAAGGAAGCCCTTTTTCTCCATTGTCCTTCATCGCCACCATTCATTTCCTTTTCTTCCATCTCATCCATTCATCTCACCTATCCATCTCATTCATCCACATCGCCTATCCATGTCATCCATTCACACCTCCCTTAATGATGATTTCATTTCCAACCGTAATTTCATGCTAAAGCTGTCATCTTTTTAAGCACGTATAGACATTTATTAAAAGGTATGCGATATCTTTTTTTGTCGCATCATTCATTTATTTCATTTTATTCATTCACTACTATGTCAATATCAGTCATTATTATCCGATATTCGCCTATCCTTCAATACATGTGTGGACACATGTCACATTTTAAGTAGGGGGCGGGATAATCCATTTGTTTTTAAACCTTTTCTTACGCCGCTGTCACAACCGTATGAATATTTTTATTTTCTTGTACTTTCCAAATATGACTACATGTTTCCAACCTAGATAGCAATTAAACTGCTTGTTTTGAGTAGTTGTAACAATCATTGCATGCAAAGATCTTTTGAGTTCATTTTTGGAAAAGAAAGGAGAAGTGACGACAAGACAGAAAGAAGCAGAGCCGAAAAAGAAAAGTTTTCTTTTGGATTTTCAGAAAAGAGTTGGGTTTCAGCTAAGACAAATTGTGAGTATGGGTGATCAACTGGTAAGACATGAGCCTATAGCTCATGAGTTATTGACACAAAATCCTCAAACAGTTCAAGCATTCAACCTCTGTGGTTGGTTGAATTATTTTTTGAGGTTAGATTCTTTCAATGAGGAAGTTGCGGGCGAATTTTTAAGAACTCTTTCTGAAGGTGAGGCTATAGTATGGGGTTTAACGGTAGTTGTAACAGAAGAACGAATTGCAGAGGTAACTGGGCATCCAGCCATCAGAGAGAATTTTTCTTCAGATGCTGTCTCTGCGAGGGTAGAATTTACAGTACCAACTGATGGACCCTTAGAAATCTCTAAGCAAGGATGCAAACGAGTGCCGTTGCCTCCTCCCTACCCAGAATATGCTGCTTTTATAATCAGGTATTTAACGTGTGAAGGCCATTTTTCTTATCTACATTCCTACCATTTTAAATTGTTGAGTCATATGAGGCATGGGTTAGCCGTTAATGTCCCAAACTTTTTGTTAAATCTTTTGAAACAATGTGCCCATGAAACCCAGAGAGGGAGGGATAACTCTGTTTCCCATCATGCCCTTATTAAACTCTTGATTGAGCATTCTCTGAGGGATGTGTCACCTCTTTCCTGGCAAGAATTTGTTGCCCAAAAGAATCTGCAACCTCTAGAACCCCCTAGAACACTTCCTGCATGGCCTAAGAAAAAGAAAAAGAGAATAGCATCCACCAGTAGGGAAGCAAAACAAGAATCATCTACTCCTGCAACACCTATTCCTGTAGCCTCCATACCAGAGCTCTCTACCCGAATACAAACTAGGTCTGCCAGTAGAAGGGAAAAAGGAAAAACAAAGGTAGGAGAGTCCTCTGGGGTAGAGAAAACCCTAGAAACCGACCCTCATCCTTAGAAGAGGAAATGTTCTACTCCTGCAACATCCTCCCCTGCAACAATTTCTCCTACAACAACGCTTGTTGCCACCACGAGTTCACCATCATCTTCTTCTGTTAAGTTTGAGCCCTCTAGGAAATTTAGAAAAAGGAAAGCTACGAGAGCACCTCCGACAGTTGCAACAGTGCCAAAAAGGGTTTTAGCAAGGAAACAATGTAAAGTCACCCTTGCCTCAGCTCGACCTGAAATTATAATAATTTTTGGGGAGTCTGAAGAGTCTGAACATGATGTTTCTCAGGATGTATTTGAGAGTGCTGCACAAAGTCCATTTGTTATTCCTGGGGAAGAACAAATTGAGACAATGGAAGTTAAGCATAATGAAAAGGGGATGCCCAGTCTCGATGACTTGGCTGACGCAACTATGCAAATTATAGAGGAAGCACAATCTTTTCCAACACAGCAACATGAATTTATCCTGCAGCAAGAAGAAGAAGAACCTGTACAATTTGAGGTATCCAATGAAACCACATTACCCTCTGCAACCTGTCAAGAAATGACTATGTATAAAAGGAATTTTTTGATTGAATTTTTGGAACACCTTAGAACTACATGGAGGCCGATCATGTTTCAGACCTTGAGTTTTCGCCACTTGGCCAAAACTAAAGTACAACAAAGCCTTTGGGAGGTAGAGAAGAAGCAATTAAAAAGAAAGATTGAAAGGCAGGAATAGGAAATTCAGGAGTTAAAGGAGAAAATGAACGAAATGATGAAGGTAACTGGTCAAATCATGGAATGTAGACCACCACCCAAAGTTTATGCCCTGTGCCTTAAGGAACAACTCCTTTGGTTTTAGTTAATGAGGATTTCAAGGAATTTAGATCCTGTCATTCATACAGCCAAAGAATTTTATGATGCCTATCAAGTAGCCCCTAGCTGGCTGAAGAATTCTTTGTGTGAATTTTATTTGCATGGCTTTATAATTCCCTCTGAAACAAAGTGGAATCCACTTCTTTACATTGGCGATATTCATTTAAGATCACTCATGTCTTGGGCAGCAAATGAAACTAATTATGGTAGACAATTGGAAACCTATGAAGAAGCTGAAAGGGATGAGCCCATCCCACTGCGACCTGAGAGTTCAGATCCCTACACAATGCTGAAAACTTGGTTTACCATTGCATATGGATTCAATAATCAAGAAGTTAGAATGAAAATATTTGATCTCAGGAAACAGGTATATGACGAATTTAAAAGCCAACCATATCTATTTTGGAAACTATCGTCTTCCAGAATTGAGAAAAGATGGAAAAATTAATCATATAAGAAATAACCTAAGTTTTGCTTTTAACAAAGACAAGATAGTGGAAGACAATATATATTCATAGATATGCCTTGGTTTATGTATAAATTTGTGAAGAAGATGTGATATGTTGTATAATTTCTTACACTTTGATGAGGTTTTCTAAAAATAGTATTTATCCTTTCCCCTTGGGTCAATCACTTCATGGAAAGGCTTCAAAATTCTTCCCTCAATAATTTTAGGCTACCCATTAATCCCACTATGATTTTTTCATCAATTTAGAACTCATAGAAGAGATACCACTAAGTCTTTAAGTATATTAATTATAAGCTTCCATTGACTATACACAAGGTTAATAGCTCCATACAAGCCTATGAAAAATTTGATATTGTTCAAATGTATTTTGTGTCCCTAGATCTTCTTGTATATTTAT
>VDFB02225347.1:0-15593 GCA_007258455.2 Sequoia sempervirens
ATCCTCACACATGTGTGAGATGACAAAAAAGACAAAAGAGTTGTAGGGATTCCTTTGGAATATTCCTACAAGTTAATAAATAATTACAATTAAAGAATAACCTCTACCAAGTAAAGATTAATCTTCTAACAGGTTCCTTGTCTGATGATCTACCAGTTTCCTTACATCGAACTTGGATGATAACAATTGCTCCTTTCCTGCATACATTCAATCTTGGCTACTCCTTCCCACCTGCATGCATCTCTTTCACCAACACATTCCTTTGTATGATATATTATCTGTATATTATATATATTCTTTTGTATTGGGATATTGTGTGCAAAACTTATTGGAATTTAAATCGTAGAGACTAGCATTTTACTACTTTAGAAGTTGAAGTCATTGTTGCACTTTCTTCTCAACAAGGCGTGTTTCTTGTTCTCTCTCGTTAATATTTTCCATACTTCATAGCACACACTTTGCTACTCTGTGTCATGGTTGCAGCCAAACAAAATGTTAAAATTTTAGATTTTACTAAACACAACATCAAAAGAAATCAGGTTTTTTAGATTGAGTTATTTAATACAAAGCAACTTTCTAGAATTTATATGTATGATTTCGTTATCCTTGGGATTAAAATTGCCATTTCTTATTTTATTGTGAGACTTTCTATAATCAAGGTGTATTGTTTTACTTGATTCTATAGTTTATGTGTATGATTATGTCAACTTCCTTGGTACTTTGCATGCCATCATGCTCTACAAACTAATATCCCAACCAAATTTTGCATCCTTCCTCCTTCCACTTCACAAGAAATGTGCAATGTATTTGGAAGAGTAATTCCAAACACACACTTGGTTTCAGTTGTATTCTCAATTTACAACATCTACAACATGTGTGTTTAAACTCAAAGCATCTTCTGCTACAACACAAGAGATTCAAAAATAGTGCAAATATACTTGTAGACTCTCTTCTTTAAATGGTATCTCATTCTCTACCCCTATCATCATAAACCCATGTCTTAAAGAAACTTGATTTTTTATACATATATCAAAATTATTTTCAAAATCCTTTTCTTAATTAAAGTCCATACAAGCCTTTAAACAGTTGTGGCGCATTTTTATTTATTGTAGCAAGTAAAAATAAAAGGAAGTGGGTATTTTTATAGGTGGAAGGAACAGATAGAGGTTCCATGCTACATAAAGAAGAGAATGCAAAGGTAGCAAGGACTATCTCTAAATTGGAGCAATTTTACATGCCAGAGCCTCTCAAGTCTCCACTTATATTTGGAGTTAAGAAATCACAAGGAAATGTGGAATAGGGCTTTTAGGTTTAGTATTTAGCAACTTTTTTAATAAAATTATTAATAAAAAAGGTGACTTTTCATGGTACAATTTTCATATTTAGCTGAGAAGTATCAAATTTAATTTATTCCTCGTACAAATTGGTCATGAGGAAAAACACCAGGAGTAGAAAACTAAAAAGAAAACATTCTTTCGTAGCTTTATTTGTTCTTGCAAGGGGTTCTTGAATCCCATATTACGGCTCCGCCTAAGCTATGACTCGAATAATTACCTAAGGTTAATTGGAAGGTGAATAAGAGTAATGGACAAATGATTGTTATTTTTGAAAAAAATCCAGCAATAATCAAGAATTATGGTATATGGTTTTATTACCAGAGTAGAACTAGCTATCATAACATGTACAAGGAGTATCGAGACACCATATATGATGAGATGGATTCTCATCAGAGGATTCAACAATATTGCATTCAAAATATTTGCAAGTGTGACAACATAAGGAAATTTTGTGATCCTAACATCAAGTTTCCTTTGGTACATTGCAAGATCAAGACACTAGCAGGAAAGTTAAAAATAACATATGATGAGGCCTCCAAAGACTCATCCAAGACATCAAATGGATAATCTGTAGCAAGATCTATTGGAGGCTGGTGGCACTGGAGGATGGAGGAATTTCCATCATATCAAGTTAGCTTCTCGCTTTGAGATGATGCTTTGCATGAGAAGCGTTTTTGGATTTAGTTTCTTGTTTTTCCTTGTTATTGCTAACATATTTGAAGAATACATATATGGTGAAGTTTTATTTTTTGGATACAAGTAAGGGGTTCGGTATAGGGCTCAATATGGATGGTTGACCAACGAACACTTGACACTGTGATCCGAATTATACCCTTCCGAGGGTCATCAGACAACTTGATGGAGCCATGTGTTAAGAGAGATCAATATGGATTGTTGCCAAAATTTTTGAAGAATATGTGACTCGGGAGTTTATGGGAGGAAGAACTTGGGCATTTAGCTAGGGGCTACACATTTACGAGGGTTAAGAGATAGATTGATGGAGCTCCACCTGATTTAGGATTTGTTTTTTCAGAAGGAAATTTTTCTCAAGAATGAATACATATTTTGTAATCAGCAAGCTTTTGTATGTAAACCTTAAGGGGGGATCACTTAAAAGGTGAATAGGGTTTCCAGGGACACATTTGTAGGAACAATGCAATAATGGGGGAATGTTGGTAAATATTTACGTATTACATTGTAACTGTCAGTTGGTTGTCATTGGTTGTCATTTTCTAAAACGCCTTACGCCTTCCTTTACCTCTCTTCCTTTATATATTGTATCCATTCTTAATGGTAGATTATCTAATCAATAACATTCATATTTATTCTCACAAACTCCTTGCTGAATATATTACAAAATGGTAAATATATGCATCAACTAATGAAGATATTATACAATGAGGAAAGAACTTCTTTTCTTATGAATTAAAAATATGATTCACTAGACCATGGTATTCATGATGTAACTTGAATATATTTGGCACTAGGCTAGATGAATTATGTTATTATGTTTTGCAAGAACCTTCCTTTATTACTCGGATGGAGCTATCAATGTTTCTAGCTTGTCCCATGTATTTTTTCCAGGGATTTTGTATATTTGCATTTGTTAAGGAAAGTAGCTAGAAAATATCTTACCTTGTTGGGTGCATTGATGAGGTCAGTCAATAAAGTAATAAAGTGCTTTCCATTTAAGGATTTGCAGGGGGCTTTACTCTTCCTGTCTGTGTGTTCTTGTTTCTTCTTTGAGTCTATGATTGGGATGCTTATTTTTCAGAGATGTTTCATGGTGGTGATATTTGTATCTATTCATTACGTAGTGAATATGCACTTTATTAAGAGAAGTAACTTATCACTAGATAACTCACTCACAAAATATTATGCACACTTATTACAAGATGGAAAATATCAATATTTCTAAGTGACTTTTTAAAGTTTTTGTAAGAACATGCTATTAATATACCTACAAATTTTCACAAATTTAAACATTTGTTTTCTTTTTTTGTCTTAGAGCTAACGTCTGGGGGGTGCCTATTCTACTAAAGTTCCTTAAGAGTTGCATTCGACTTCATTATTTGATTTTCTATCTCTTAGAAACCATATTTATTGACTGATTGATGTAAATGGGATCATGTTAATGGATTAGCACATTTAATGTTAGATACCCGAACTGTAGATTTTTGGCACCAATGCACTTCTCTAGCTCTTGTAGGGTTTTTCTCCTAAAAGGAGAGAGTTTAGGCCAAAAATCCTAAAGGGTTCATTCAAATTATGTTATGAGTGATGCTATTTAGAATAAATAAAATGATCGAAGCAAAACTAAGCTATGAAATTGATCAAATATGAATGCAAAATCTAAGAAACAAGTGATGTTTGAAAACACATTGTGTAATGCAAAATCACCTAGAAATAAATGCAAAACTAAACAAAATTGAATGAAACTTGAAGTGTGCACATGCAATGTGGATGGAGACTAGAAATTGCATCTGAAATGCTACTGATGCAAAAATTTAGGCCTGGTGGGAACCAGTCACCATTCTGGGCTAATCAGTCCCAGTTCTGCTAAACTGTACCAGAACCCGTTTCTAACAAAAGGGTGCTCAAAAATGCAGAGAACTCAAAATTGACCTTGGAGTGGGACTCATTTTCCACCCATGGTGAATGAGTCCACTTTTGAATTTTTGAATATTCAAGAGTTTATTCTGGAGCTTCTGATCTGCACTTTGATGTTGAACAGGTGTTCGCTTCCAAAAATCTGATTTATATGCTTGAAAATGAGATTTTGTTGATTCTTTGACTTTTTGAATGAAGAGAGGAATTTAACAACCTTGCAACTTGATCTTCAATGATTTCCATGCTTTTAAGGGACCTAAATCTGCAAGCACACAAGAAGAGAAGAAGAAATGTTGAATGTTAGGGCATGGGGGTTTCCCTTGGTCAAACCCCATATAGGTAATTAAACCAAAATGATGAAAGAAAGGAATGAAACATGCAAAAATGGAATGCATTATCTTTCCATGATGATTGATCTTTAAACTCTGCAACATAACATGTAGAATCTTCCCTTGGATGTCTTAGGAAGCTAAATTGATGACTTGCAATGTAAATTCCCTAGCTTGCTTGACTTGAGATAGAAGATAGATGATGAATGAATGATGTGAATGTGTTAATGGATGAATAGATGTAAAAATGAGTATAGAGAGGTTATTTTATAGGAAGTTCACCTTATTTGCATGTTAATTGGATCCCTAAGGCCGACATGGAGAAAAATTAAACTTAAAACCTAATTTTTCCCGCTCAAAACCCTGAGAATGGCTCAAGTTGGACTCATTCACCACTAATGGTGAATGGGTCCCACATAGATGGGACTAATTCACCATTAATTGTGAACGGGTCCCACAGGGGCCATTTTTGCTAGCTAGAATGTCGAGAAGTAAGAAAATTAGGCTTATATGATGACTATGTCGGTTATTTGATCAAATTATGCCTCGGGATGCATAATATGGATTAATGTGGGACTATTAGTGATGATGTAAGTGTCAAATAGGACCTGGGACACAAAAATCCATGTGAAAGTGTTATTAAATGCACTCTTACAACATTAAAATGAGGTCAACATAGCTTAAGAACGTGCAAGAACCAATGTGAATGTGCAAGACACATTACAACACTAGTTTAATTCAAAAGCCTTCTAGATTGATGTGATAATGTAATTAAATATGTTTTATAATGTTTAATTAGGGAGAAATAGGTTAATTAACTCTAGAAAAGCATGAAATTCCTTTAAAAGACTTTACAACACCTTTACAAGACGTTGAAAGCATGTTATTCAATTTGCAAGGGTCCAAGACCTAGTGTGGATGCATAAAATGCCTCACAACACTAGATTAAGCCCATTTTATCATGAATTAATCCCATGTCAAGCAAAGGGGCCTTTTTTCTATGACACAATACCTTAACTTTTAATTGATAACAATTGGTCATTACAAATGATATATATCCATTAGTAAATTAGCAAGGCATCTAGTATTACTTTGTTTTTACACATGGCATGCTTAATTTTGTCCAATGATTTTGATCAAACTGCATTTGTAATAATACTAAATTTCAATCCCCAGACCCCCGCGTCCGCAACGGAATATCGACCACGCCGGCACCAACTCGGGCGCGTTTCCGCAACCGCTTTGGCACAACATCGCATTTCTCCATTCAATCTTTACCCATCCAAACAGCCTCCAAACTCTCCTGTTTCAGATTTTGGGTATTTTTTTCTTTTTCTAATTAACATTATTTGTCTATTTAAAGCACAAAACATTTCAGTCACTTTGAAGTTTTATTTAACATTATTTGTCTCCTTGAAGAAAAAAATATTTCAATCACTTTTGATGTTCTATTCAAGTATTGATCTTAGTTCATTTGAATATGTAGGGTTAAAGATGAAATTAAAAACATCTCCAATAATTATTTTAATGGTGAATTGTTTCCCAAAGATGAATATTTGAAATTAGTGTGTCAAATATTGACATAGGATGTACCATAACGGGTAGAGTGTAACATTAAATTAATCAAAATTTGGTGCTATCATCAGAGAATCACTAGATTGTTTTTGGTAATAGAAGCAAGGAAAAGGGCCCCTGAACCCAACCATAGAGTAGGACAAGGCCTAGAGGCCACCAAAACAACCAAACAAAACAACAGAGGTCAAAGAACTGATGAACACCCTGCAAAAAGTCTGACACCTAACAACACAAAATAACAGAATCTAAAGACCAGCACAAAAAACCAATCCTAAAGACAAAACCAAAACTAACTTTATGAAGGGATTAAACTTTGAAACTAATTTGCAACAACAATTTGTGTGATTTGCATTGAACTGCTCAATTTTTATTACATACACTTCGGTTTAAACACATACTTGCTATTAATATTAAATACTTGCCTATTTTTTCTTTCCTAAATTTTACATTTGTTTTTACTTTTAACCTTGCTAAGCATTTTTTCAGTTTTTTTTTTTTATCTTTTTAGTTTATAGGAAATATGCTTTCTCTAAATATTAGTTTTTTTGACATAGAATAACTTAAAAACAGTCATTTTATTTGTATTGAGATTTTCAAATAAATCTTAATAATGATCATTTATCCCATTTTCACATAGATTTTTAGAAAAATTATGATTTATAAATATTTGATCTATGTGATTTTCAATTGTTACCTTTCGTGCATTTTTTTAATTAAATTATTAAGGAAGATTTCAGATGCATAATAAATTTTATTTTAAAAACTAAGAAACATATACTAGTTATGCTTTTGACTATTGGTTGTTGATGTTTTGGCTTCTGTAATTTTTAGCTTTTAGAGCATTGTCTATGAGCCTAAAATTTGGAAATCTATAGCATTGCTTTTAAAAATAATTTCACAATTTTTTTCATCATCTTGTGTCTTTATTTTAAATGGCCTCCATTGAAACTATGTAAACAAAAAGAAAAGTCTGTCATCTTGTGTGCTTATTAAAATAGCATTCTAAGTCTTGTCCACTTTCAATGGCCTCCAATTTTGAGGAAATGTATGAAGAAAAAAATGACATACATTATTCCACCAAATACTGCTCTTCAGGTGACACAATTTTTTTTTATTAGATAACCAGGGAAGGGCCCTGACCCATACAAAAAGGAAAAAATGGAGCCAAATAGCTCAGCAAAACGAACTGGCTCCACATAGACAAACAGAGAGACAACAATCAACACATGACCAATCAGAAACACCAAACACAAGAAATTGTTCAAGGAGCAGCACTTGAACCAGGAAAAGCCAAAGAGGGTGAATTAAATGAACTGTAACCTTCTTATAACAATGATTCTTCTTTCTATGCGTCATTTTCCAAGGAGAATTAGAAACATAAATTGAGAAATTTTGATCAGAGGGAGAAGACTCCTCTCCAGAGTAGGAGACAAGAGGTACAGCTGATACTTCAGGTGAAGCATCTGAAACAGCATCACCATCCAAAATAGGGGTAGCTGGAGGAGCATTATTAATAGCATTAGGAGCAGCCATAACCTAAGAATGTCCCATATTATCCATAAGAGGAGCAGCTTCCACCATAACTGAATCATGTGACGTAGGAAGAACCTTAGAAGGAGAGTTTGCAGAGGAAGCAAGAGTGCTGTTGATATTATTTTTCCTCACAGAAGGAGGAGTCTCTGAGTTTTCATCAGAAGAAGCAGAATCAGCAGCATGATGAATTGTTAAATGCTCACGGAGTGAGTTCTTCAACCAAGTAGAAGAGGAAGCATTACGGGAGCCACGAGAACTTCCACCAAAACCACCTCACTAGGAAGAGCCTTCGAAATATCAACTTCCACCAAGATCCTAGCAAAGGAGGTATGGGTAAAATTCTTGGAAGCCAAATCTACTTTCAAGAAACGGCCTATGGCATTACCAATGCCCTCAAAGGCAGAGGAGCACCAAAACTGTAACGGAAGATAAGGCAGTCTTACCCAAACAGGCATAACATCTAAGGGTTCATTCAAAGGATTAAAAGAATGAACCCGAGGTTTAATGGAGAGGGGATGAGAATCCTAAACCCACAAGCCATAGTCAACAATAGCCTATCTATCTTCAGGAGAGCCGAAACCCACAACAGAAAACCTCCAAGTTGCAAAAGTATAAATTTCCAAGGAACAAAATAAAATGGTAGCTAAATATTAAACCCAAAAAGACGTCCAATTTCTATAAATTCTATTGCTTTATTTTATTTTTCCTTTGATGGATGAACTATTTCTATTTCTGTTTTTAATAATTTAATTTACTTGTATTACAAAAAGACATTAAATTTTCTATCCAAGAATTGATTTTTTATTTTTAAAAAAGCTAAATTATCAATACTCTTTTTATGTAATTGTATATTATGTTAAGAAAATATTTAAATCTCAAAATTTATATTTGAAATGATGAAATTATTTTTATGGAAGATCTCAATACAATTACATACCAACAAATAACATATGTTTATGCTATGTTTGACTCATGATTTGATCCTTAAGTATACTCATTTTATTCCCTTTATATATTAATCAATAGAGCTCGATAGGTGTAAAATGTGTGCACGTCAAATAGTCATAGGAACACATTTATTCTAATTTATGTTCTCATCAAGTTGTGCTTGCACCATACTTATTGTCATGCATTTCCAAATAGTATAGATCATTGGAATTTTAATTTACCTTCTTTAAATTTAACAAAAAATAGTCGTACAAATTCTCACAATTCTTTAACCACAATAAACATTATATATGAAGACCTTATATTTTTTCTTACCATTTAACGTCATGTTTTGACATTTCCTAATGTTTCAATTAACTAAAGAAATAGTGTTATCCTCGCCATGTTTATTTCCTTATTTGCTACTTACACAATCATGTAATTCACTCATGTTAGGACACGGCTAAACATTCTTATAGTCATTGTTACAAGATGGTGTGTCCCTTGGTATCCTTGGTGCAGCGTGGCGCTTGGGTTCATGATATGCCTTAACTTCCTCTCATGGATCTTGTATAAATCTAGCGGTTGTATCGAGCACTAACAAGTTGATCTTTTGGTGCAAAAAGAACCACCAATGCAACAATTGGTATCAGAGTTGAGGTCACAGGTTTGATCCCCTCGCTTGTGTTTGGGGGGATTTTTGCAAGATGGTGTGTCCCTTGGTCTCCTTGGTGCAACGCACTGCTTGGGTTTGTACGTGGCTTAGCCGCCTCATGTGGATCTTATATAAATTTGGAGATTGTATAGGGAACTAAGAGGTCAATATTTTGGTGCGACATAAACCGCCAATGCAATAGTCACGATATCATTCAACTATCTAATGGAGACACAACCAAATGTATGCAAACTCCTTTCATCCCAATAAATTCCACAACCATGATAGAAGAGTCGTGTTCATCTATAAATAAACCAAAATGCCTTGGAACTGATGTCCAATATCTCACTTCAACTATAATAGATTTTTGCCATGATATGTAAATAAATTCAAAATTTTATGCCAAACAATGCCTCTAGTGCAAGATCTAGATATAGAAAAGTTGCAAGGTACGTTTTCATCATTCTAATATAGTTGCACCAAAGTTGAGGGGCTTTTCACTTTCCTAAGGGAGATATATTGTGATCACCACTATTAAAATGATGGAACCCCCTCTATCATCCATGCATATGAAATGTAATTGAAAATAAATGATAACCTACTTTAACTTCTTACTGTGTAACCCAACTATGCCTATCTATACACATATATTCTTAATTAAGAAAAAGTCTTGTGTTTTGGTACATTGTAAGCTACATATACCAATCAATGTAAATTCTCTCCACAATAAATAAAGCAACCTCTTATTATAGTACTTGATCTTAACATTAAGAGATGCATTTCCTATTATTCTAATATCATTATTTGTTACTTGTGAAAGCACATAGATATTATAACATAAACTCCTATCTTTTGTTGCATATGTTTTTCTTTTAAAATAATTTGAACTATAAATTGCTTGAAAACACTTAATATAAAATATGATTACTAGGAATTGGGTCAATGAATTGATAGAAAAGGTTTGGAAAGACTTTATTGCAGAGGAAACTGATGAAATTATTAGGGAATCGGATGTGGGTATTAAGTCCACCCCCTCCCCATCTCCCAAACATATTCTCAAAAAGAAGTAACTCATGTTCACAATTTGACATCTGATTTGGAGAATCATGTTTGTTCCTTTCCCTTGACTTAGGTAGCTTCTCCTTGGATTTCCCAAATGGACTAAGAGATAAATACTCTTAATTCTCCCAAGGTTAACAGAGGCAGTATGTCAAACAGTCATAAAACTCAATTAGAGATAATAGTCGGCATTCAAACAACTCTAGAGAAAAAATTAAGGTCTTCTTCCAAAAATACTATTTTGGGAATGGATGGTGAATGGTCAAGTTCCAAATCCAAAAAAGTTGAGACACTTGTGAGGTGCAAAACATTAAAATTAAATCACAAAATGAGGAGAGACAAAATCTGTTCGAAAGAAAATGAGGATTCTTTCATGGAATGTTAGGGGATTAAACGCCATTAACAAGCGACGCTTAATCAAGTGTCAAATCTTTGGTACTTTTGTAAATGTTTTCCTTCTATAGGAAACAAAGTTTTTTGAATCATCAGCTTTTAAAATTTGTGGTGCTTGGTCAAATTAGGGTTTTCTTTCCTCCACGACATTGGGGGCCTCGAGGGGATTATCGATATTCTAGAACAAAAATAATGTGAAGATGAATTTGCTACCCTCTCATGAAAACTGGATTGGGGCATCTCTCTGGTGTTTGAAATCAAATAAGTTTTTTTTGGATTTTAATATTCATGGCCCCTTATTTACCTCTAAGAAAAATCAGTTATGGAGGTAGTTTTCTTCAGTTTCCTCTCCCATCAAAATTGATATCATGGTTTTTGTTGGGGATTTCAATGTAGTTTTGAATGCCTCTAAAGAAAGTGGAGGAACTATTCCTCCACCCAGAGTTATGGAAGATTTTAGTAATTTTATATTGAGGAAAAGGTTGTATTACTATACTTTGAAAAATGGCTCTTTTACATGGATAAACAAGTGGAAGGAATTCTCTCAAATAGTTGAAAGATAGGATTGCTTCTTGCTATCTTAGAACTATTTAAATGCACCTTTGGACTTTTCCTCCATTATTCACAGTGTGGTTGGCTCTGATCATTTCTCGATCTCCTTATCCATCTTTCAAGATAGGTTTTCATGCAAATATACATATAAATTCAAAGAATGTGGTTTAGAGATGAAAAAATTTACCCCCTTCTGGAAACCTAGTGGTTCGGTTGTCCATTCATAGAAGGGTCTAGAATGTTCCAGCTTAGCAAAAAATCAAAAATTTTAAAGGAAAATATCAAGCATTGGAATTTGAATGACTGTAAGAATATATTCTCAAAGAAGGAAAGAGTGG
Organism: Sequoia sempervirens; assembly: GCA_007258455.2. Lineage (NCBI taxonomy): Eukaryota > Viridiplantae > Streptophyta > Pinopsida > Cupressales > Cupressaceae > Sequoia > Sequoia sempervirens. The sequence goes on from VDFB02225347.1 coordinate 11,309, forward strand.
AATGGGATTTGGCCTCTTTGTATGAATTTCTCATTAAGAAATGAATGGATGGCCCCTTGTTTGAGAAGGAGAAGAGTTTAAAAGCTAAACTAGAATTAAGTCCTTTCCTGGGAAGAATTCTATTGGAGACAAAAGTCTAGAGTGTTATGGTTAAGAGATGGAGATAGAAACTCTACATTCTTTCATACCTCTGCAAAACTTAGGAGATAGGAAAACTGAATTGTCTCTATCCATTCTGATTCAAGTAATGTATTATCAACAGATGATGGCATTGGAAAAGAGGAAGTCCTTTTCTTTAAATAACTTCTTTCTCCTTTGAAATAGCACAAATATTTTTCTAACAATGAAATAATCAACAACATTCCTGCTTTGGTGTCTAAGGATCATAATAAAATGTTGATGTCAAATATTACCCTTGAAGAAGTTAAGAATGTGGTATTTTATATGACGGCTGAAAAAGCCCCAAGTCTAGATGGTTATATGCCCATATTGTTTTTAGAAATGTTGGTACTTTGTGGGTAGAGAAATTCTTCTATCCTTGAAAGAATCAAGAATAAGCATAAACAATTAAAAACATTTAAATGTCACTCTAGTGGCTTCGATCCCAAAGAAATCTGACCCCTAATCATTTAAGGATTTCAGGCCAATTGCTTTATGCAACACAATTTATAAAATCTTCACTAAATATTTTTCTATGACACTAGCAAGTTTCCTTCCATCAATTATTTCAGATGAGTAGGGCGGTTTGTGTTGGGTAAAGATACTTTAGAAAGGGCTATAATGGCCAATGAGGTTCTCCATTCAATCATGCTTGATAAAATTCCTATTGTACTTCTAAAGTTATACATGATGAAAACTTATGAAAGGGTTGACTCTCATATTTTCTCATACAATCTGCCCTTCGTGATGGTGTTAGTTATAACACCCCCTAAGGCATGGCCTTTTGATATGTTTGCACCCCATGATATCAAACTTTATAGAGTATCAACTCTAAAATAATGAAGCCCCAATTTTTAACACTTAACAAGGTTCTCATCCTAAACTTAGGTGAAGAGTTTCTATTACCATGGCAATTGACAACCAACCATCAACATCAAAAAAAAATAATGATCATTAATAGGCATACTCCTCGATAGACAAAGGTCTTTCATATTACTGGCATTGGGTTGTTCACATAGGTTGTCTAGCACATGGAGAATGGTTTATTGGAATTTGTTACATTTTCTAAGGCACCTAATGGTTAAATTGGTTCAAGGTGAAGATCATGAATATTCAAGTAGGTCTCGAGTGGATGGTTAAAAGGTCAATATATCCCAACTTTTAGCTGGCCATGGCTTAGTTATGGCGTGAGTTGTATTAATTCAACACTATCGATGAGTGAATGGGGGTTACGTCATAATATTTGGTGGGTGGTATTAAGTTTAAATGAGATGGAATAGGTGGTGGAATTTTATTTGATATTTTAATATAAATTAAGCGGCATGTTATATTTTTATTAGCCGCTGATTATCAACACATAAAGCTCCATCGATTAGAAAAATCCTTCAAGTGACTAGTTTTAGTGGGTTTTTCTATTTTGTAAATAACTTTGTAAAGGCATAGGAAAGGAGCAATGTGTCAAATATTGATAGGAAACAAATGATTACAAATGGAAAAGGGCATGTATTTTATTGGTGTATTTATCCCTTACATTTTATATTCAAAATTATATGCATATGATCTAACACACATGAGTGTTGTGTAATATTTGGTGGCGGCAGTAAGAAATTGCTATTCATTACCTATAGAAAGAATGTGTTTTACTTATCATAGTTTTATTGGTTGGTGGGAGAATGTGTTTATAGTTTAATTTGGTCTAAATTGTGCTTGATATCCTCTAAGTTGTGACCCTTCATTCCATGATTTGCCATCTCTTAGTGCTCGTGTCATGCATGATACTCCCTAAAGTGTGACCTCCCGTGTATTGAGTAATGTCCTTTGAAACATAATGTTCTATTTGGTTGAATGCACCCATTGCGGTTTTGTTATTTATAATTCCCCTTGAGGCATGGTCTTTTTATATGTTTATCCCCTGCAACATTAAACATTGTAGGGTTACAATTTTGAAAGTGAAATTAATAGAAATTATAATTTATAACATAAATATTTAATTATGATATTTCTCTAATTCTTAGTGAATATAGGGTTTAAAAAAATAATCTGACGCTCTTTTTTGGCACATGTGATTAAATAGAAAATATCAAAAATCTTTAGAAGCTACATACATGCATTGCATCAATATCCTTGTTTCAATGCAACTTATAAAAACTATTTTGATATATACAATAACACTATGTACCATGAACTAAAACAACTCTAGATTATAAATAATGTTAACTAAAAATTTAATAATAAATAAAATATACAAAAGAATATTATGAAATAAACGCATGCAACAACTATCAATGATTATTTGTTGATGGTGTTTTTATGCACTTCTCAACACAGGCAGTGCGTAGATGCACTACCTCTCTTGAAAGACAATCTCCCACAATCGAATTGCAGAACACTATCCCAAGGTCTCTCGGGTGTCAGGTCATGACAGTGCTTAGATACCTCAGTAGTTGATGTGATTTGCTGGAATCACAAGGCAGCCTTACGAGAATACAAAGTGTGGATGTAAAACACGAAGTAGGATCTTCAAAAGGGGAGTTCTTAGCATGAAAGAAGTTGGGTGTTGGCTGTAGGTTCAAACAGCAATCTCGAACTCCATTTAGTTGTTAGATTCAGCTTTATGAGGTATAATGAACCTTGGTGTTGTTTAATTTCTAAAGAAAATGAAAAAGAGCGAAGGGGAAGGAAAGTTCCTAAGCCTAAAGCTTGCTGCGAACAGTGATAATGGAGTCCCTGCAATGGACAATTCCTTCAAAACAATATCCCACTTAACCAGGGATTTCACAGTATCATGGGAATCGTGCAATCTTCTAAGGGCTGCAGATTTTTATCCTTCATCCACCACATACATGCATGAACTAAAGATAAGTGTTTGAGGCAGCTTAAATCAGGTCCAGGCTAACTTTGCAAAGCTGTCTACCTTCAACAAACAGCAAAAAGTATGGACTAAGGAGTTATCAACAAAGCAAGAATTTTCATGAACAGCCAACAGCATTCCTAAGATTATCAAATAGCATGAACAGCTAACTAAACAGCAAATAGATCCAAGTTAAACATCTAAGATTGGAGAAATGAATCAATTAACATGAGAGAAAACAAGGAAATGCACCAAGTCAATGCTATTTCTCATATATTTCAGCAGCATGTCTTTACAACAACTCAACTCTCTTTACAAATGAGAGGAGTGCTCTATTTATAGCTTTTCCAAAATCAAATGAATGGCCAAGATTCACTTCCATTGTGTGGCCACGATTCATTACAAACTAGGGTTTCACCTACCCCCAAATAGATTTACAATTAAAAAACATCCTTTGTCTTTTCCCTATTTTTGTGCATCGAGTAAGCGGATTGTTTTTGCCTATTTTCATCACAGCAGAGTTGTTGTTTTGGTAGCATTTGCAGCGCTGGGAGTCTTCTGCTTGGCTCGCTCTGAAGTTTCGCTCTACTGCGGTGTTCCGCTATGCAGCGAAAAGTTCGACACAGGTTGCGCCAGTTTATCACCAATGCTGGTAGAAACTCAGAATTTCTTTAGCATTCTCTTCCAGCCACTTCCAGTCCTCGTCATACTTTGAGCCCTGATCCCTAAAGAGCTCTGATCTATTGAAGGCACGGGTAGCGAAACTCAAGAAGTCTGTTGTGATATCTCCAGCTGTCTCATCCTTCATCCTCTCCTCAAAGTATGACCTAACCTTTTTCGCATCCAACTGCACCGTGGGCATATCATGGCCTGCCATCAGCTTGAGGTACTCGGCGCATTCCGCTCGGATCTCCTTGATCCATGCAATATCTAGATCCACCCTGCTTTGGATCTGCTCCATCCTCTCCCTTCGATTGATGAGGTCCCTGCGCCATATGTCCACCAACCAGTGATCCTCCTTCTTCAATTTCAGTTTCTCTTCCCACGTGCTTTCTGGCATTCGGAGGATGGCCTCAACCTTCGGGAAGGTAGAGTCATAGATAGCAGGGAAGTCAGTGCAGAGCTTTCTTGTGCTTTTCAGGGACTGAACTAGGTCCAGGAACTTGTTGGCTATCTGCACGGCCAAGCCGATCCCTATGTTTCCGACCTTTGTAACCTGCTGGAACCAGTCCTCCGTGGTCTTCTCTAGATTTTTCCTCTTTTCCAGCTTATCTA
>VDFB02225351.1:0-10788 GCA_007258455.2 Sequoia sempervirens
TTTAGGCCTCCCATCCAAATTGACTTTAGAATTTGAGGTAGTTCTAAAAAATAGATTCATTAACATCTGTGAAGGTAAAGATGTTCTGGTATGGAATGGTTCCAAAAATGGCAATATAATGTTGAGGTTGGCTATAGAATTTTGGTCAAAGATGAAGAGGAACTAACTCATATACAAGTGAAGCTATGTTGGAGTAAGCAATATCTATTGAAGGTTGAAACATTTACATGGAATGCATTACAAATTAGGATCCTAATAGAAGATAAATTTTCAAAGCTAGGTTATCAAGGACCTTCGAGATGTGTATTATCCAAATGGGAAGAAGATATAGTGAATCATCTGCTCCTTGGCTATCCATTTACCTAGGAATGTTGGAAATGGTTACGTGCAAAGATTGGATGGAAGAATTCTCTTCCAAATCATATTCTTATTTTATTCCAAGGGTAGCCCCTAATCAACAAAGCAACCATATTTTTGAATTCATGGGTGATAAGTTCTTTCTTTCTAATCTGAGAAGTGTGAAAAGAAAGAAATAGAAAGGTGTCTCAAACCAAGGAAATTAATCTAAACTCTCTTCTAAACAAACTTGAGGAAACAATCATCGAATTTGTGAATAGTAGATTCAATCAATAGAAATATAATCATCCTAACTTCATAGAATGGGATGCCAAAAATGAGGAAAATTTGATTTAGTTTAAGGATTTCTCCATTTTGGGAGATGGGGCCATAATCCGCTCATGTAGAGAAGCATATGGCCGCTCATGTAGAGAAGCAAGGTTGTTTGGAATCTCCCAATATATGGTTGGAAAAAACTAAATTTTGATGGAGTTGCTAGGTGATGCAGAGGGGATGGGACTTTAGGTAGACACAAAGATTACAAGGATTTCAATGAAGCACTCTTAAACTCTGTTCTAGGCACCCTTATGGAGATAAGCCTCAATAAGTCACTTGTGACTCAAAACCTTCTCTTATGGACCCAAACCCTAGGAATGTTCTTAAGGGACACAATTACACTTGTCTTGAATGAATACAAAGCCCCAAACCTCTATCTTATATGCAAACCCACTTTTCTACCTTAACTAGGCTTCTAGCCCAACTAGGGCTCTAGCAATGGAATTTTTGACTTTTCTCTCAAACTTTCCAAAGGAATCCAAAAAATAATGATTGATTAAGATGTCTTTAAAGATTCTACACAACATACTAAAATCCTGTTGGCACTTGTTTTGGTTCAGACTCCTCAAAACTTGTTTCCACAAAATCAAGGCTTAATTAGGCCTCTTTTTCAAAGCAACCCCTCTCCAAACTCAACTCCAGATCATGAAACTTTCAATAGTAGCTTAAAATTTTCCCAAACCACGGATTTTCAAGGTCTTAGTCTTCTATGACACCGTTAAGACCCTCAAACACAAAACTCTCAATAAATTCCCCTAAAACTAGGGCTTCTTGAAAACTAGCCTTCCAATCACTTCCAAAACTGGTTCCTTGAATTTTCACCATTAGATAAACATATTAAAGCAATACCAACTCAAAAATATACCCATTATTCAGGTAGATCTTCTACTGCTATACGTTAGCCTCCATTTTCATGCACTTTCCACTATCAAATTATGGTGTACACCCTATAATTCCTCTTTCTTGCACATTAGTTTGTTATAAATGTATGGTACATGTTAGGAATGATCCATTTCATAGGTCACAGCAACATTCTACCATGAAATAGATCAATCATCCATAAAAACCACAAAAATTAGTGAAGAAAATTGTATTTTCTTAGGACAGTCAATAGTAATGTACAAGGAATTGATTATTATTGCTTTTAGGGAATTAAAATGGTGTTAAAACATATAAAAAAATATCCCTAAGTCATACAACTGGACTTTTCTTCAATAAAAATCAATGGTTCATCAAGAAAACTCAAAAGGATGCAAGAAAAACAAAGATTTTTTTTTTTTTTTTTGTAGCAGTCCGAACCAACACTGTACTTGCAACCAACCTCTATAAAAATGCCTTCCCTAACCTTATATTCTCATCCTACAACTGTCCCAACTGATTAGAATTGATTTTATTACATTCTTGTGATTAAAACTCCTAAAGCTCACTTTCCTGCCCAAAGTTGGATTTCAAAAATTTGAATTTCCAACATTGCAATTTATTAAATACTATTAACTATAAAGCTTCCAAAACTATTACATATCATCATTCAACCTTATTTAACCTAATTAAAACATCATATACCTATTTAAACTCTTAGAACATTATTGTTTCATTTACATTGCATTTTGGTCCTATGGTCCTTATCAGGACCCTTAGGATTTTTGACTCCCTCAATGCTATTATCCATTTCAAAATCCATTATAGGCTTCAAGATGTTATAGTTGATGCTCTGGAATGGTTTATAGGTCTTCAAGACCCCTGCAATCTCCTGACTCTCCAAATGATCCTCAAGGAGCTTGGGTGCCCCTGCACCACTAGGGGTGATTCCAACCCATTGGGGTCTAGCTGCATAGTAAGGGATTGGGAGGGTAGAGAGTTAGGAAGTATCTCAATACCATTTCCAAATGGAACAAATAATGGTGCTAAGTTTTAGGCCTTGACCCATGGTCTCAAGTTGCACCATGAGCTGAAAGTGGAAAAGTTAGACATAGAAGGTGACTCTGTATTAGTGGTTAATGTTCTGGAATCAGGGAAAATGCAAAATCGGAAGTCACAATCACTACTTGATGAAGTGTTGGAGTAATTAAACACATTTAATAATTTCACAATTAATCATACTTATCATGAAATCAACAAGGAGGTGAGATGTTTTGGAAAATAGAGGGGCAGATGGTCCTTGCATTCAAAAGTAATCAGCAACAACATGCAAATATTCTCTAGGGCATTAGTAATCTATAGTGGTATTATATACAATTCACAAATGGGGGGTGGAACAAAAAGAATTAGTGATGTCAGAGATCTCCACAATTTGCATACAATTAGGGTAGTGAAGTTCCAATCAGGTGCAAGAGTCTATTTGGTTTATGTTAAAGTAGTATTCACAACAGTATAGTAAGGGAAAGAGTAGTGGCATGTATCTTAAAAGTTCATTTTCCTAAAGTATTCAATATTTTACTAATGCTAAATCTAAATTTGGAACTTTCTTCCTCATGAATTTCTACATGATTCCCTAATATTTTTGAATGATAGATTATAAAATCAAGGGATCCCTAGATCCACCATGACCACTTTGAGTATTACACTTGGAAAAACAAAATATCAAGATAGAGGCAACTTTCAAATCTAAAAGTGCAAGTGTTTTTCCCCTATGTGAATTAATTAATCCTTTACAGTTCAGTAGGCTTGAGATCAAGGAAAATACCACCTCTAGAGTATGATGGAGCAGAGTTTTTTTATTGCCACCCAAGCTAGTTCACTTGGTAATTCAATAAGCATAGACCTTCTTGTCCTCTCCTTGTATTTGAACCTTTGGTTAACTCTAGGCTATGGTGGTATGTATTCCTCAATTAGGCTAACAAGCTCCAAGAGCTAAATGGCCTTTCTGGGCTCAATAATAGAGCAAATGTGTAATGTCATAAATTTTATCTTATGAAATTTCACATCTGATGAGCCTCCCCTTTAGATAAATTAAAGACAATAATACAATTTTTGACATCTTTGTAGGCCCCAAAATTTGAACCTTTCACATTTGAGGATATTGATGCAGGCTCAGTAGATATTTTGATTGACATAAATGTAAGGGATAAACTTTCCAAGAAGGAAGATATTTATGATTTGAAAAATTCCTTTCCTCAAACTAATATGTAGCTTGAGCTTGAAGAGCAAAATATAACTTTCATTAAGAATTGGTGTCTAGGGGCTTCAAAAAGATGATTTTCTTTGTGGAGAGGATATTGACATTTATTCATCAAAAATATTTGAAAAGGCTGTGATAGGATCATAAGTGTGATTTTTTGTGGGGATGGGACGGCCATGAAATGGGCCCCTCTCATGTTTCTTCCTTTTCTGCAGTGGGTCTTCATTTGGTGATGTGAACATGTGGTTGTGGGCAAGGTGGTGAAATGATGGAGAAGTTAGTCATCAAGCGCCTTTCTTCGTATGAGATGTCATGTGAATATGAAGATTTTGATTCATTATTAGAGATTCCCATGAGGACAAGGTAGTTGGTGGGGGTGTGATTACGTTTCGAGATGATGCATTTTGAAGGCATCGTGTAGGTTCAGGTGTTCAAGAGACGGTGTGTGGCGCATGTTGGGCAGGGAGAGTAGATGGTCAGAGATGAGGGGCGAGTTCCGAGGTTGGATTGATGGAGGTTGTTCATGGCCAAAGTGCCATCAAAATGCTTTCCCCTATATATCCCTCATCTTTAGCTGAAGGCACTATAATTAAGTGAAGAGGTAATTCTTCTGCAAAGAAACATAGGATTTGCTTGATGCTAAACATGTCATATTTGATGACCATATGAAAGTAGATGATGGTGTGAATCAAGTGATAGAAAAGGATTATGATATAGGATGGCCATTTGAGCATCACTTATTATTTATTTTTTTATTACAAAGTGTTGTTCTTAACTCTCTGACTGCAATAGTTGCAAGTCAATAGTTGGCTATGCATGTGATTTTTGATCATCAAACATTAGTTCACATGGGATGCTATTGCTCCCATCTTGTCAATGGATTTACATAATAATTCTGGGATCACATGAGGTAGGGTTTCCCCTACCTTTTATATATTTTTCAATTTTGATGTGTTGTTAGCATAGGTTTCTTTTCTCACTTGTCCTATTTTTGGCTTTTCTTTGATCCTCTCTTTCAATGTTATTTTTGTCTTTGTGCCCAATGGATAAAAAAGTAGTATTCTACTATCAAGGTCTTTGGGTTCCTTGCTTTGTTCTTTGTAGTTCTCATCCCTAGGTAGAGCCATTGTTACTTTGGTTTTGGTCATCACCCTAAAACCACATTTAAGTTTGAAAATTTTACCTAAGTTAAAGATGTTGCTCTTTCTTGTGGTTCCTGAACCTCATCAGGTCCCAACAAGGTTGTCACAACCTCTCTTCGACCTTACATCTCAAAGTAAAATTTAAAGTTTGACCTCTTAGTCAAGTTGTCAAAGTAGTGCCAATGCCCAAAAAGGTATTCACAACCTTAGTAAGCATCAAATGGAAAGAGAAAAGTGGTACGATACACAGAGTTATCATGATTTTAGAACTCTTACAAGGTTTCAAAACCTTTTTCACTTCCCAACAGGGTTTCAAAAACCTATTTTACCTTTGACGATGGAGAATTTTGTGAATGGCCCATTTTAGGTAATGCCTAAGTGTTTTAGTCTACTAATGTCAAAGAAAGATTATAAAAATTAGTAAAGGGGAAGGTTTTCACAACCATGTTGTATCCCTAGAGGGTTATTAAAACCATGTTGGTACCGAATATTATTTCAATCATAAGTTGTCATCTTTCATCCAAGGTGTTATTAAGCAAAGGATAACATCACCAAAAATGGAAAACACACATGAGCATTGAATATAAATAGACATTACCAAAGATTTATTACATTATTGAAACTAAAAATGTTGGAATTCATAGAAATAAAGGAGAGAATACCAAATTCCATCACATTGCATGAAATTATTTAAACACAAAAGTACATATATATTTTTATATATTGTATTAAACATCAGAAAATGAGGTTTTGCAATACGTTTTCCTTAAACAAAAAGGATCAATATTAGAATACGAACACCTTCCTCCATGTCTTGTAGTCTCTCTATCTATGCAAGGGAGAAAAAAAATTTGTTCGATTCAACAAAATGGGAAAACACCCCCATTTCATTTCTTTCCAAACCAAGCCTACATATGGCATCTCCCCCCAAGCCTACTCTTGGGTACTCACTAAAATTTCCCAAAGCAGCTTCCACTCTAGCAAGATAGGTCAGCCTCACCAAGTGCTCTATGGCTTTGAATCGCCATTCCAACTTGTTGGAAGTAAGAGTGATGTTGTACAAGAAACATTTTAGAAGAAAAAAATTGTGGACATGCACCTGAGAGAGGAAGTTCTCTCCAATAATTTTTCTTATAAGCCCTTCTTCCACATTGCTCCTAATGATAAATACCTCCTTGAGCTAGTCTACTACTAAGCACTTCATTGAGATAAATTTCACGCCCTCAATTACCAGAAAATCACCTTTCTAATATGGGCTTGTGCACATCGTATTCTAATATTGACCCTTTGTGTTTATACCTTTATAAAAAGTGAAGATAGTTTCTCCAATTTGTAGAGAAAAAGGGTAGCTATTATGCTTGCAAGAATGAATTATGAGATATCTCCTTGGCAATAATTAGCAATGCAAGTACATTGCAAATTGCCTTCAATTGAATGAGGTTGGTGGATGATGTGATGTGGTTTGCTAGATTCCTAGTTGAATGAGCCCGAAGTTGGGATGAAATCACTTAATTAAAGTATCTCAAATGAATGTGATTGACTAGGGATATGTAATTTAATGCAAAACTTGAAGGTTATAGGTCTCCCACACATACAAAAAGCCATGATGATTGCATACAATAAGCAATGATGTACTAACAATCAAAATCAAATTGATTAGCATGATGTAATTATGGTGTTTCTAAAAATAGCCATAAATTCTCATAAGGTGCAACCATGTAAGCTTTGGGTAATGATTTGTTAAACTCCTATTTGAAAAGATAGTCATTACAATAACTAAAAAGGCCTAAGAATGGGAACCTATAAGTATAGATGTTGAAAGCTTTGAAAAGAGGTCTAATTTGGGAATTTGGTTACACTGTGATGTAAGAGAGACTAAAGGAGGATCATTTTGGGATTCACTTTATTTTGAAGTTATTTATTGCCTATGAGCATTGAATTTTGAATGTAATGTTGAATGTTTAAATCTAAATCTTTGAACTTGATTATATATCATAACTTTCTATCCTTTGAGAATTGAATGGTTCTTCATGTTATTTAGAATTGAGTGAGGCCTTATCAAAATATTTGTTTTGTCTATTTGATGACCAGTCTCACACACACTCATATACTCAGATACCAAATTGATGACAATAAATTGAGAAAACAAGGGCACTGATACCTTAACTAAGCTTGTCACTTCTTGCCTACCAATTGATATCCAATTCTATGGTAAAAATAGGGAGAATACATACACAACAAAGATTAAACCTCCAACTATGAGCTTCTCTAGTCCAAGTATAAACCCAATGTTATGAATAGGTTAATTTTTCTTACAAAATCCACTTGTGATGGAAAACAAAATGAAAATTACTCTAAGCAAGAATAATAAACTCCTTCATTCATACCAACAAACATACATATAAACTATGGACATAATTCTCCTATTCCAAAGCAAGACTTGTATTACCAATGGAAAGAAAGATCATGCAAAAGTAATGGAACCTTGTGGTGCTCAAAACAATGTTCTTTTTTTCTTCCACAATGCCGGCATAAAAGGTGGATCATGGTATGTAAACAGGCCCTTTGGCGGCTAAAAATCCGTAAAAATCCCCGTTAAGCTAGGCAACTTGACTTTAAATATTTGAATTAAGCATCTATATTATTTCAAAATATAAAGAATAGAATCCTAGAAAATTGAATGCAGTTTTAAAATACTAGGTTTTATTTTAAAAAATAAATAAAATCTACGCAGGAAAATTTGAAATTCTTAATGAGGCAATTTAAATTTCGGAAAAATAAGAAGCAGGTGTCTCATTCCACCAATCTTAACCATAATAAAATGATAATATTTTTGTAAAGATTTTAGTATATAAGTAGAGGACTCTGGCAGTCTTCGATGTGTGATGTATATTTTTGTAATTTTTTCCAAGTAAATAATTAATACATTTTGCCACAACCTTTAGAAAATATAAAACCTCTGGCCCTCTGTTCTCAATTCACTCTTAACTACTGCAATTCATGAAATTTCTAATTTTTCTTTTTAACCTTATATTATGTGCCATAGAATGTGACGACAAGTTTTGATTCAAAAAATATGATACCGCTTTGAAAGTTATAGATGTTTTTCAATCAGCCTATCGACGACTTTAGTCGTTAATTTAATAGAAAAATGAATAATAATGCCATTTATTAAATCTTCAAATTAAATTATAATTTATATTTGGAAAGCTGATAATCTCTAAAAACCCTTTTCATTTCATTAATTTTGGGTGAAAAAAGTCATCAGCCATTACACCCTACAAGCAATATTAAGCAATTTCGCATACCATGATCCCCTGACATACCCCCGCTTCACTTCCTTAAAACACCCTACCTAACCATCCTCCCCGTGACTAGCCTCTTCTTACCAGGTTGATGCTTTTCTCCCTCCTCTCACAAATCAGTTTCATTGTTAGGCATATCCATCATTGCACATCCTTTCCTTATCTGCACTCACACCAAAAAATATGGAGCGACGCCTTGATCTTGGATAGTGTCAAAAACCCACAAGTTGTGCCAATGAATTAGCCTCTTCCAAGATTTCTTCCCTTCTTTTTTTCCTAACTGCTTCTTGGCATATTACAAACTTCTATCTTTTTCCTCAAGGTGGCAATACATCCATTTCAACCAACCAATTAACCACCAAAAGAAAAACACAAGAAAAGCATACCATAATGCCACCACTTGTCAAGCACAAAGGACAAGGGGCCAACCAAAATAGCAAATCAAGATGAAAACCAAAAATGTGCACACCAAAATTTATGATGCCCCTACATCATTGTTACTAAGATCTCAATCTTTGCATTGGGGTGTTGGTAGAATGTGTTCAAAGTTTTATCGTACCGGTGTCATAGTTATGAATCAGTGTTAGTTTGCCTTTCCTTCTTTTTGGTTAAAAGAATACCATATAAGGTTAGTGATACCACTTGATGAAGTTGTACCTCACCAAAATTCATAGGAAGATCACTAATAAAATGGTGATCTCTCCAAACTATTAGTAGCTTTGCCTTTATTTAATGGGTGAATGGAGTTTGTAGTCATTTTATTTTCATAGAGATAAATTTGTTCAATAACAAGTGTCTACTTCAAAATTTTCTTAAAATTTTCAGTTTCAAACCTTATGTTGGACCTTCAAATGTATTTAACTTGACAAAATAATTTGCAAGATCATAGTCCTCAAAATGAGCTTTCCAACAACTATATTTTTAATATTATTTCATTTTATTTGTATTCAATTTTTAAGTTTTACTAAACATAGGTTTTTTATCGAACATCAAGTTCTTCATTCGACATAGATAGAAAAATAGCAAAATATTGAGAAAAAACCAAAAATTATATGTGCACAAAGTATTGATGTTCTATTTCACCATTTTTTTTAATTTAGATTATACACAAGAAGTTATGCTTGATGACATACACCTATGTCAAAATTACAATTACCCTAACTTCAAAAATTAATTAAAAAATGTAACAAAAAATAATGAAAAAAATATACATGCACTAGATATTGATGTTAAAAATCTATAAATTAGAATTTTATCCTTTCTAGAAAAGAAGTCATGATGGACAACATAAATGTTACTTTTTAAAAATGTTGTTTACTATTAAAACTAGTTATTTAAAGTTACGTAGAAAGATTCACAATTTATTTTTATAAATTAAAAATATATTTAGAATCTAAACATAAATTTCCTACAAAACACTAGTTCGCATCATCTTCAAATTCTTAATGGAGTTTAAAATGTTGACATCAATGTCCATCTTAGTCAGAAAGTGAGATTCATTATTATTATGAGATTACCCATGATAGAGTAGTATTTAAAATCTTATTTGAAATTTGAAATATTTTAGCTAATGCTAATAAATAATAAGTAAATCTATGACATAAAGTCTCTAGGGGACTTATTTACAATGATGAACAAATATCAAAGATAATAGGTAATAATATGGTATGTTTAAGATGATCTAATGTTGATGGTCTAGTAATGCTCTCTATGGATGTATCACGAATGCTCTTTTATACAAATATTCCTTGATGATATCCAAATGCATCAGGGGATGCCTTTAGATGCAATGACATAACACATGAATCACCACAAACATGTGCATTTTCAACTCATAAAAAATGTTAAGAAAAGGTCATAAGGTGCTAATTTAAAATGAGTTTTAAAGTTTGAGTTTTAGATCCATGGACACTAAAATGTCCTAGGCCAATTATGCACTTGCAAATCTAAACTAGGATGATTAATAGGAAATCTCAAGATCAAAACAAGGTCTTAGAAATGGGTAGCAATGAAGATATGTTAAGATAAGATCATTAACTATGTTTAACACAAGAATATGTCACTTGCAAAGTTGTTATTGTATAAAAATAATCTAATTAAAATGTACACATTTTTAAAAATAATCCAATTAAAATGTACACAACAGTGCACCTTGATGTTGATTCTTCTTTGGATTACGATGATTCTAGTCCCCTTTCTCCTTCAGTGTAGTGGAATAATCCTAGTGTTGATGGTGCAACTTGTCCTTTGGCTTTTGATGCTCTGCTTCTAGACAAGTCTACTCCTACTGTCGAGCGTCCAGCTTCCTTTGAATGCCCTGTTGCCTCCGTTCTAGGGAAGATTGTTCCATCTTCAAATCATGTTGCTTTTGGCTTGGATTTGGCTACTTCATCAGAAGCTTTTGTTGTTCCTCTTGATAAGATTGCTCCAACTATTTTGTGTGTTGCATCCCCTATGACCTTTATTGCCCCCTTGTTGAGCAAAGCTAGTGTAACTTCAAATCATATTGCTTTGGCCTTAGTCTCAAATGCTTCTCCTAAAGAAGCTTTTG
>VDFB02225353.1:0-12044 GCA_007258455.2 Sequoia sempervirens
TTGATTTATCTGAGTTCGGTGAACCTTATCAGAGAAGGTCGAACAAGAAGATTAAGAAACAGGTGCATATTGAAAAGACTCCGGAATCAGAGATTGTTATAGAAGTTGCTATTCCTCCAGAGGGTAAGAGCCTAGATGAATTTGAAGTTGGTGACTTTACATTTACTAAGGCAAATCTTGGCAGGACTACTCGAGAGACAGACGTGAGCCTTCTTAAGATTGTCACCAATAATCTTGAAGAACGCATCACGAAGGATGGAGAGGATAAGGCATTGCTTAAGGTTGAGAATGGTCAACTTCGTCAGTATATCTCTGATCTTGTTCATGGAAATTCAAGTAGAGCACCTGTTCTTCCTCAGAATACACTTGCAGAACAACAAAAGCTAGATCACTTAGTTAGTCATGGCAGACTTTTGGATAACTGGATTGAAAACTTAGTCGTTACAGGTCAACATCTTCTTGCGGATTTATATCAGTTAAGGAGTGATGCACATAGACTTCGTCAAGGTATTCAGTTGCTCGAGGTTTCAGTTGCAGAAGGTTTAGCCAAGGATCGAGTTCTTGTGTCCCAATTGTCTGTTGCATACGATGCCTTGGAGGTTGATGAAGATCAAGAGAAAGTTTTTACTTGGAGCGTGCAACACCTTTTCAAAATGGAGATGTGCGAAAAGATTTCTGCCAAGTTATTTTCAATGAAAGATGATGTTGTTGGAGCTCTTGCACTTGTCAGTGGTTTTGTTGTTCAGATTCTGTGTCGTTATCTTCTTTAAGATGGCACGTATATTGCACTTAATGAAGTACAAGCTGAGTTTGAAAAGCTGATTCGTGATAGCCTTGAGGGAGACCCTGTGGCGGCTAAGTTGGAGAATATTTCAGTTATTTCAGCTAGTTTCAGAAAGGCGACTGAAGATGTCAGAGAAGGCATGCATACAGTCAAGGAAAGTGGCAGAGAACTGAAGAAACAGACTGTTGTTTTGGATAGCATCAAAATGCACGAAATGAGAGAGAGATTAATGAGTTCTTGGTCGAAGTGTTAGACCGAGTTGACATGGAGTGATCTGCCAGTTGGAACCTGCAGTTAATTTCGAGGGTTGAGTCATGAGCAGCAGTTAACTCGACTTTCAGTCTTGAGTTTACTTGCTGACTTATCACATGCTTATCTCGTCCTTGGAATGATCTTCACAGGAGTTAGGGTTAGGGTTTCCAGTTAACTGAAGGTAGTGTCCAGTTAACTTTGCTTTAAATAAGGGCGTGCATGCTTGCACATTGTCCATTTAGGTTAGATGTACCGGTTAACTGATGGTAGCTTTCCAGTTAACTGTATAGTTTACTTTATTAGGGTTTAGTAATAAATCTTGCATGCATTGCAAGACTGTAGTTGACTCAAGGTGATTTTAGGGTTCCCTACACCTTTTCGATGTCTATAAATAAGAGTTTTGCTCATTTGTACATAACTTTTGCACAAGAGAAATATATGTTGTGCCTACCTTTTCCTTCAATATTGCTCTTTTTGTATACGTTCATGCGCTTTTTTCTTGTTATAATGAATTGTTATGCCACATGGGTTTCATGCAATTGTGATGGTGAATTCTTTTATTAGTTAGATCAAATCTGTTTGTGTTCAATAAACTTGTCTAGATTGAGCTGATAAGATGTACCTTGCCTTCAAGTAGAGAATCTGCACTTGGTTATGCGTGTATTTATTGTGAACAATAAACTTGTTGACCGGATTAGTGATAGTTGTGCCACCTTGCCTTCAAGTTGAGAATTATTATTCCAGTTTATGGGTAGTGTTGTTACCAATAAGCGTGTTTAGGTGGTGATAGATGCCACCTTGCCTTCAAGTTGAGAATCTATACTCGTTTATCGTCTGATAGTCAAACCTTGCTCCATTTCCTCATGCTCTATTTTCTTGAGTAAACTGGATAGATTTTAAGTAATTGGCATAGTTGTAGTTAGTAGTCTGCAAAACCAGAAAATACTCAGCTGCAACGTATATAGTTTTCGAAAAAGCCTTGTACCTCTACAGATGAAACAAAAAGACAGGATTTAGTTTAGTTTACTTTCCTTTTCAAAGCACTTTTGTCAAGCACAACAAGGGAGCTTCCCCTCCTAATTTGAAGAGCACTCATTGCGTAGTGTGCATAGCTGTCCGTACCAACTCTTACTCCAGAGGTGCTAGTTGTTACGCCAACACATATCATTCATTCAAACTTGAATTTGCATACATCATAAGCTGTGTGGCTTGCCACCAACATGCATATTTGATTAGATTTGATAAAATTATAGTCACCATGTGTTCCGACTCTGCCCATTTTGGAATCTCAGTGATCAAGAAGTGTTATAATTTGTGCATGAATATTGGGTTATTGTCAAGTTGTTCAAATTTTCCAATTTGGGACAGTTCAATTTTGCATCAATTTTTGGACTATATTTACTATGTGCAATAGCACATGTAAGCATATAAATGTGGCGAGGAACTCATCCATAGTTGTCTATGAAGCTGTGTGGTATGATCCTTGGCATTGCATATGTTATCGCGGAATCTAGCAGCGCTCGTTCCACAAATAAGCCCCCCTACGAAACTTGTCTGTTTCTAGGTTCGTGAAGTTCAAGCACGCAAAACGAGGTAATTTTCGAGCCACCTCATAATGCATTCCAAAGCCTCAAACTACCAGTTTGAGCATCCCCCTATGTTCGCCTCGCGAGGACCTCCGAAACAAGCTCCTTCGCGAAGTCTCACTGATCATAGTTAAAATTGTGAAAGATGCAGTTGTGCCTAAAAAGTGGGCTCTAACTCATCCAAATTTTTGGCTAAGTATTGAAAATGCAGGGGCGCCAAAAATCAGCGCCCCTGCATAAAAGTGATTTTTCAAAAATGTGTAGAAGCGCTAAAAAAGTGCGCTCTTACACATTGTTGCCAGACTTAGCCAATTTTTGGCTCAGGCGCACTTCTTCATGTCATTTGCATATTTTGTTTTTCGTGCCATCTTTTATGCCTCAATTTATTGTGCGACTTGAGTTAGGTTTTTGATGTTTCCCAATCACTTAAAAGTGATTTTATGTTTCATTTTCATCAAATGTCTCCTCTTTGTTGGGCGCGCATCTTCCTTCTCCAAAAACGTGTTTTCTTGAGGATCTTCTCCTTGATCGTGCTAGGGTTTTGAAGTCTTATTTCAGGTATGTTGTTTTTCGTTCCTCTTTTCTTAACTTCTCTTTATGTCTGCGTTTTGTTTTGCTAGGTTTTGCTATTGCGTTTTCCCATGTCGTGATCTTGATTTCTATAAATAAAAACATGTTTTCCTCATGCGCATGAGTTCTCTTCCTTCCATGCACGTGAGTTCTCTCCCTACGCATTTCTTTCTCTTCTTTCGATACACGTTTCTTTCTCTTCCCTTCATCACACGTTTTTATCCTTCCTCTTCGCATTCTTCTCATGGTCGGGTTTCTTCCTCATGTTTACCAAGGGGTTTTGGTTCGGTCTTCCCCTTCTATCTTTTGTTCTTGATCATTCCTTGAAGAGCTTCATGCACGTGGTTTCTTCATGCAATGACACTCGTTTTAACGTTGGCTGAAAGTCCCTCATTATGCCATGGCGTCATCCTCAGAAAAGTTTGCACCTTAAACATATTCTATGTTTTGAAATCTCCTAAGTGATGAAGTTCTCCAACAATGGCGCATCGTTTTAGTCCACATTTTCCTTACACAAGATATGAGCAAAGTGTAAGGGCGTCGAATTTCAGCGCCCTGACACTTTTGAACTTTGTTTTAACACTCCAAGTGCAGGAACATTGTTTTTCAGCGCCCCTGCACCAAAGTCAGCATCCTCCAAGTGCAAGGGCGCTAATTTTCAGCGCCCTTACACTTTTCCCAATTTTTGTCCTCGACACCTCAAAACTTGTCATTTTCGTCTTGAACCTCGATCCTTCCACTTTGTGCATCGTTTTGTGTGCCTTTTCATCCGCTCCACACTTGCTCATCATCGTTGCTCGCCTCACGCATCCCCATGCTGTTTAAAGACTAACATTTGTTCTGACTCCACATCTTGCAGTCTCTTTTCAAGATCCTCAAAGTTGTTGATCAAGGTTTCAGTTGCTCTCAGATGACTGCTAGAAAACCTCCGTCGTCTTCAAAAGAAAAAGACAAAATGAAATATAAGTATCAAGTTGTTTATCCGCTGACTGTAGTGGTCTCTAAGGTGGAAGAGATAAACGACACAAAGGTTGGTCATCAAGACTTGGTTGATTTTGCAAAGAAAACTGAGAAGAAGCCTCTTCCCGATTCTATGAGAGCAATTGTACACAGTAACCTGGATTTGGTATCTATGTTCCATACTACTGCACACAATACAGAATTTGTCCTTCAAGTTGCATCCCACTACATCAGGGAGAGCAAAAGTGTGATTGATTCTTCTGGGCACGAGATTTTGAGACTTGACCCTAACTTCTTTGATATTGTGTTTAAAGTTCCAGAGATGGAGAAATACATTGATATCTCAATACAGAAAGCACAAGAAGTCTATGACGCTGATCCCAACAAGGCTAAAAACCTAATAAATAGCCAATGGTTGAAGAAGCCTAGGCAAACTGTTTCCAGATGGCCAAAGGGACTCCTGCAAAGTGATTTCAAAGATGATGTCAAAGATATGATCACGTTCTTGAGCAGAGTGAAGGGCTTGCCTAAATCATCCACGTTTCATGACTGGATGTATGAATACATCAGGATCATAAGAAGACAAAAAGTTCACATTGACTGGGGCAAACAGATCAGTGATGAAATACATGAGCAACTGATCAATGCGCCTTCTACATTAAAATTCTATATGACTTCTTACCTGGTGTATGTAGCAACTGTAATGAGGCAATTTCCAAGTCTATCCACAAAAGGGAATCGGATGCTGGTGCCTGTGTATAAATTTTTCTATCAACTGGAGTTGAAGGAAAGCTTCCATCATTTCAGGAGGGTTACTGATGCTTTCTTCGCACCTTTGCTTTTCAATTTTGATTCGACTCTCGAGAGGAGAAGGGTATCTGATGAGGCCTATAAGGCGGTAAGTAAAGTTGGATGCATATTTCTACAATTCCCAACATTTACTTATTTGAGGGTAGGGTGCTACACCGGCTGCCCTTACATGTTGCCACGATATCCTTCGGACAAGTGGGTTCTCATGGAGATGTGCAGACAGCTGATTTTAGTGCACAAACAACGAAGAAATATTCACAAGCGTGGATTCAAGTTCCCACTGACAATCGGTAGATATACTATCCCGACTGTACAAAAAGCCAAATCTGTTTATGCTGAAATGCAAATCATGACAATCAGGACCTACAGATATAGGTTTGATTTTGATTACCGGGATGTCAGAAGGAAATTGCAAAAGGGTCATCATCACAAGTACCGTTTTGAGGACATCTGGGCTGATTGCAGAGATGAAGAAGCCATTCGCAAAATGGATTATTGCAGGTTGACCGTATAGCAGATCAAAGACCTTGATATTGCTAACCTACCAGAGGATTTTACAGATACTGGCGATATCATGAACGTTGTCTATGATGAACAAAAGATTTCTAAGAAGCCGTTGCCTACAATTCAATGGTCTAGGAAAGAAAGTACTAGCATCAGAGAGAGATTGGCACCAATCTTATCCCACACTGCATAATGGTTACAAAAGCATGGTTTTGAAATGAAAAGTTTCATAACAGATTCGGAAGGAGAAGAATCCAAAGTAGAAGCTCGTCGATAGCAAGAACTCCGCATGAAAAATAAATCAGCGGTTGTTCCCACTTCTTCACGAAGAGGTCCCAAGATCAAGTTTACTGTTGGCAAGAAAGATACCCAGGCAGTCCTTGAAGGAGAAACCACAGAATATGAACCATCTCGCTTTAAAGGTAAAAGGGTTGTTTCAGAGGAGATAGATTCAGATGAAGAAGGTATTTCCAGTGACCAATCCGCTGAAGATGAAAACTCAACAGAAGCAGACTCCGATGCAGAAGAAGTTTTTGAAAGCGAACAAGAGTTTGAAGAAGAATCTAAAGGTGATTCCGAAGGTGAACCAGAATCGGAGAGACAAGAGGGTGATCAACAGGAACCCAGGCATGATCAAGAAAGAACTATGTCTCCACCTGAGAATGTAGTTGAGGAAATTCCCAAAACGTCATCGCCTGTGATTTCCAGTGTTCCTCATACTCCTCCAAATTTGAGTACTCGTCCACCTCCTGTTCCTTCATCACCTATTCCTACCGCAGGCATTCCTGCAGTAGAGGTATCCACTATTCCTGCAGCATCAACCTTGCTTGATACTCCGTCGGTGACGAGCATTCATATGGTTGATATTCTGTCAAGTCCTCCATCATCCATTCCTAGCCTGTCTTCACCAACATATGATATCACTTTTGAAACTGAGTTCAATCGGTTCATGAACAAATCAATACGTGATCAGCGCAATGTGCAGTCTCCAAGAGCAATGATGACAGACACTTCGCCCTTTGTCACAATACCCATGGTAACTTCAGAGGTGACAATGACAACAGAGTTGACAGTGAATCCAGAAGTTCACACCTCCTTCCTTCCCCCTTGGCTGATATCTCAAGTATCGAAGCGGAAGAAGCAAATGATCTCTCCAGAGGAGCTCGACCTCAAAGAGATAGTCCCTCCAAAGGCTAAAGGGAAGAAAAAGGAAAAAGTATACTCAAGGCTAAATGTGGACAAGACTGGCCACAAGTATGCGGAGATTGGCATACCACCGCAAAAAGGAGATGTCAATATGGAGGACTACACAGTAACAAGAGTCCAGCTTGGCAAAGTTACCAATGAAAGTGCAAAAGCAAATGTGCAAGTGACATTGGACATCTTGGCTGGAAGACTGGATAAAATGGAGCAAACTCGTAATATGTACAAACAGAGGGCAGAGCATTATGCCACTGTTGTAAAGAGACTTGCAGGATCTTCAACTACTGCACAACTACTAGCAGTGGTAAGTATTGAGGGCCCAGCTGTCAAGAAAGCTGAGAAGTTCGCCTCCAAAGGCAAGGTGTTGTATGATTTTGTTGAGAAGATCATAGAACACAGATCTCAAATCATAATTGTTGCAGATGAGAAAACTACTTTGTTGGCCAAGCTCACCACAGAGCTTGATAAAGAGAAAAGTATACTTTCCCAAGAGCGCAGAGATATGGAAAGATGCCTGTTGTCATGGTCACAAATGAAGCAGGTAAAGCTTAGTAAATTGGTGGAAGCCGAGGTAATTCCCGATAAAGAAAAGTTCATTGAGGTAAGAGAATCCTTGAAACATCGAATTCAAGTAATTCAATCTCTTACAGAGGATCTCCACCAAGTGCAGGAAGATGTCGAAGGGCATCGTGTGATTCTTGAAAAAGGTATCAAGGAATTAATAGGACAACTTCTCGAGGAAAATCGTATCTTCCTGCCAGCCACAGAAATATCCCAGATCTTCAAGGAAGCCATCAGGAAGATAATTGATAGCGCAGACTTTTCAGAAGCCTCTCTGAACGTCATTTGTGATACAAGGCTCACATTGGATAACCTAAAAACGCATCTTGACAAGTGCAAGAAGGTTCACTCATATGCCATGAGATCGATCACGAGAATTCACACCATTGTGGATTACACCATTGGTTCGGATGAGAAGTTCGTGCAGGAGACCAGGAAGAAATACGAAGACTTCCGTGCCCAAAGCAAGGAAACATGAAGGTTCCTGATCTCCAGTGTTAGACATTTTTTGATGCCTCCCATTATGCATCTTGTAAATATTTCCTGACATTTTATATGTCTTTTTGTAAATTGTAATTGCACCAAGTTCGAGATTTAATCTTTTGAAAACAAATTACACTTTGACTTTGGTCAAAGTTAGGTGAGATCTCCTTGAATCGCTCACCCAACTTTCCTTAATTTTCTCAATTAGTTTCCTAATTTTTGCTCTGTTGTACCCCCAAAATTAAAATTTTTGTTACATAGATATTTTGAAGAAATGAGTAAAGTCTTGTCAAAAGCGATCAAAAAGATCAAAATTTAGATTGTGCATGTCTTCCATGAGGGTTAAAAGCACAAAATTTTCAATTTGACGATCACAGATTACTGCTTTAGAGCGGCTAACCACCACAAAACCGGATCTGGAGTTTTCATCCTAAAATTTAGGAAAACTACTATTTTTAGAAATTTTCTCGAGTGTAACATTTTAGGTTTTCTTCGAAGCGGATACTGCATAAAAATTTTCTAAAATGAAAATTTTCTAAAAATAGAAAGTTGGTCCAACAGGGTCCGAATTGATTCTGATTGGTTCAAAATACGTCCATATCAGGCTGGTGCAGTCAGAATCTCAAAATAATCAGTTTTTCCCTACTGGGTCTATTATGCTTTTTCAGAAACATATCTGGAGCTCCAAGGTCATCAATGGAGGTCATTCGGCTGCCAGGCGTCAAAATCAACACTCAGATGTTCAACAAAAGGTGAAATGATGAACATGCACGGAGAACGAAGATGAAGTTGAAAAATGATAAAATTTTCTAACACTGGTGACTTTGGGCGCCCCTGTTGAAGAAAGGCGCCCATCTTTTTAGGGCACCAAATGTCAGAATTAGGGTTTGTGCCTCCAGTCAATGTTGCTCAGTTCTCTGTCAGCTTCGCAACGAGTTCAACGGCGTAGTCATCAGGCGATCCAGTCATCCGGAATTCAAAGCTGAATAGGGAGGTTCCAAATAGATGTCAGAACGAGAATTTAAAAAAAGATCAAAAATTGACTAAGTGTTGAGATTTTGGGCGCCCCTGGTCAAGAAGGGCGCCCAGCTTTTTGAAGGCCCTGATTCAGCCGTTAGGGTTTGAGAATATGCTTGTTCTTTTCAGAGCTCAGCCAGCTTCGACGTGCCTGTCTCCGTCAGATCATCCGACTGCTCAATCTTCAGCAAATTCAGATCAAAGATGAACATACAGAACGAAGTCTTCAAACTCTGAAATTTGAAAATCAGTAAAATGGCTAAGTCTGGAGGAAGTGGGCGCCCCTAGTGAAGAAGGTCGCCCAAGTTTTCAAGGGTCCCAACAAATGAATTTGTAGACGAGTGTCTAACGAGATCTCTTCACAATTGATCCAGCTTTCCAACGAGATATTCAGCATGCCTATCGGAGGTCGCAGTCGCCAGATACAAAGCACCAAACAGAGGGTCCGACAAAGGCTAAAAACCAAGGTTCAGAAGCAGCATAGAAAAAGTGTAAAAATGACTAAGTCTGGGTGAAATGGGCGCCCCCAGCCAAGATGGGCGCCCAAGCTTTTGAAGGCCTGAATTCAACTTTTTGGCAAAATCTCTTCCAGAAGACCCCTCCTTATTCTTCGTCAGCTTCGTAACGAGCCCAACCATCAGTCAATCCAACGCCTAGAACTCCAGATTTGACGAGATCATTTGAAGAAGATTAAAGGTGATGAAAATGAAAATAATTCTAAGTCTGGTAAACATGGGCGCCCCTGGTGAAGAAGGGCGCCCAAACTTTTGAGCTCTAAGATGATGGAATTCACCAACGCAGTCTCCAGGATCATCTCGTTGATTTCAGCTAAGCTATCCAGTGGGCTTGTCAGCCAGTCAATCGGATCAGCGTAGCCCCGGGAACAGAGAATTCATTAGAAGATCAAAGGGAAATGAAGAACTTGAAAATCATGAAAAAATGGCTAACACTGTGAAAGTTCGGAGCCCCTCGAAGGAAAAGGCTCCCATGAATTCAGAGGTCAAGATCAAGTTTTTAGCCAAAGGCTCCTCCAGAACATCCTTCGGTTTGGTCGAGGCTCCGTAAGTGAACCACCTCGGCTACTTTGTCGAGGTTGAATGCAGTAGAAATCAGTGGTGATAGCATGTAAAGGAAATGAAGAAAAGTTAGAAAAGTCAAATTTTTGGTTATGCTTTGGATGAAGTGAGGCATTACGAGGTGAAGAAGAGTGGCATCATGCTTATAGAAAATTCAAGATTTTCGAAATTTTCAAGATTGCAAGAGGGGAAAGAGGCCTCCAAGTTCAAAGAAGTTGAGATTTAGGGTTTTGGAGATAAAAGCAAAAGAAAGCAAAGCAAAAACAAAACCGTAAGTCTACTTAACATCTTTCTTTTATGTTATTTTCATTATTTTTGCAGGTAGCCTTCAAGGGAGAAAGTTGGAGCAGCAAGTTTGAAGAAATTTTTCAAGATTCAAGAACGTAGCTTGCTGGTTTTTCATCATATTTTTCAGATCAGCAACATAAACCCTTGCTTTTTCAAGCTTTTTCATCCAGAAGATCAAACTTTTCAAGAAGAAGACCAAGGCATTTCAGTTTTCAATCATCTGGGTCTTTCCTCTTCAATCTTCTGAAGGAAATTTTCAAGAACTTCATCAAGTTGCAGTAGTGCTTTTATTTTTGCATGTCAGGGAAAACCTCAGTGCTTTCAAATTTCAACCATCTGGGTCCTTTCCAATCAGTCTTCTGAAGAAAACCCATATCACAGCTTTTTTCAAGAAAATTTCAAAACCTAGGGTTGCCTGCTTTTTCGATCAAACGTCAGTGTTTTTCATATCTGATCAACTGGGTCCATTTCTAACGATATTCTGAACAAAACCCAGATGCCAGCTTTTTTCGAGAAAAATTGAAGAAATTAGGGTTTGCTGCTTTTTCAGTCAAAATTCAAGATTTTCAAAAACGGACGATCTGGGTTGTCTTGCAACAAGATTCTGAGCAAAACCCATATCTCAGAAAAATTTACAAAAAATTTGTCCGTTTGAAGAAGAAAAATCAGCATGCTAAAAATAGAAAGTGTGCAAAACTTGTCAGAATATAGTCGAGTTTACAGGCAATCTTCAAGGTTTTCGGTATGGAAAACACTCCCATCAAATTCAGAGCCAAACAAGTGTTGTATCATGATTATCTGAACGGATGAGGTTGAAAAGTACGTTTTCAATACCACCATGGACTGAAAACTTCATCATCTCAGCTGAAGAACGAAAGGTGGTGTAATATGAGAAAGAGGAAAGGTATCGGAAAAGAGTGTTGCAATGCTCTTCTGTTGGGAATCAAGCGAAGTGTCAGAAGCATAAAGTTGCAGAGCCGCCAAGTTATCAATTAGTGAATCATCTTTTTGTGCAGCGATGTTTTGCAAGAATAGAACTCATAAAACAGTTGAAGAAGTGAAAGATTCTCTAAGGGCGAAGAGATCTTGGAGAATCAGAATATTGCCTTAGTTGGCATAGATGCACCGAACCGGGACACCATTTCCAATTTTCTAGCGGATGAGATCGAGCTTTAAAACGGCTTTCATCTAGAAGCTTTCTTTCCGCTTTCTTTCTATTCTTGGAACGATTCTTATCCATTCTTTGAAGAAGAGAAAGAAGATAAATGTAATAGTTGGCGTTTCCAGCTTTTTCTGCTTTCTAGGGTTTTAGATGTTATCTTCTTTCTAGATTTAGTAATAAAGCTTGCTTGCTGAGCAAGCCCTAGATTGTGAAAGCAAGGAGATTTTAGGGTTCCCTACTCCTCTGCTTCTCTATAAATAAGAGCCTTTGCTCATTTAGTTTCTTTAACGGTTATTGCGATAACAAACTGCTGAGTCTCTTTTAGCCAATAAGTTGTTATTCAGTGTCAGTTCACTTTGTGTTGGAACGGTTATTGCGATAACAAACTGCTGAGTCTCTTTTAGCCAGTAAGTTGTTATTCAGTGTCAGTTCACTTTGTGTTGGAACGGTTATTGTGTTAGCAAATTGCGAGCCTGTATTGCAGCAAGTTGTTATTCAGTTTCAGTTCAATTGTGTTGTGATAAGCAAATTGTTGAGCCTCTTTAGCCAACAAGGAGTTAGTGAGATTGCTGTTTTCTATTGTGTTAAGAATAAGTTTGCAAGCCTCCTTAGCTGCAATTTCTTGTTCAAGGAATGTTAGAAGGGAGTTTTGTTTCAGAGATTTGAGTAATAAAATCATGAGCCTCTTTTGCCTTGGTCGAAAATCTCAGATTTCCGTTATCTATGTTATGCTTTCATGATCTTTATTTCAGCTTACAGTGAAGTGTGTAGGTGTTGGTTGGGAGAGA
>VDFB02225354.1:0-13921 GCA_007258455.2 Sequoia sempervirens
TTGCTCTTTTGGTATTTGTTCATGTCTTAGCTATACGATTAATTGTTATGCCACATAGGGTTTCAAAGAGATTGTAATGGTGAATTCTTTGATCTTGTGAATCTTTTTATTGTTATGATTAAGTGTTATGCCACATAGGGTTTCGTAAGATTGTGATGATAAAAGCGTTTTGTGAAGTCTTTACTATGCTGATCAAGTGTTATGCCACATAGGGTTTCATAAGATTGTCATGGTAAATCTTCCCATAGTTTAGATAAATCTGTTTGAACATCTTTATCATTGAGATCAATTGTTATGCCACATAGGGTTTCAAGAGATTGAGATGATAAATCTGTTTTGTGTTAATTTACCATTTGTGATCAATCGTTATGCCACATAGGGTTTCGAGAAATTATGGCGATAAATCTGTTTTGTGAATCTTTATCATTATAATCAAAGGTTATGCCACATAGGGTTTCGTGAGATTGTGGTGATAAAGGCTGTTTTGTGAAGACTTTACTTTTCCGATCAAGTGTTATGCCACACAGGGTTCCATAAGGTTGTCTTGGTAAATTCTTAAATCTGTTTTGTGCCCAATGAGCTTGTTTAGATTGAGATGATAGTTGCGCCACCTTGCCTTCAAGTAGAGAGTCTAAACTCGCTTATCGTCCGATAGTCAAACCCTGCTCCATTTCCTCATGCTCTGTTTTCTTGAGGAAATTGGATAGATTTAAAGTAGATAGCTTAGTTGTAGTTAATGATCTACGAAACCAGAAAATCCTTAGCTGCAACGTTCTTGGTTTTCTTAACCTTGTGCCTCTTCCAGCTGAGAACAAAAAGATAGGACTTAGATTACTTTTCTTTTCCATGCATTCCAGCACAACGAGGGAGCTTCCCCTCCTAATTTGAAGAGCACTCATTGTGTAGTGTACATAGCTGTCCTGTACAAACCTGCACTCCAGAGGTGTTAGATTTCGCCAACATGTTGCTTGTGTTGTCAATGATGTCAACATTGCATCTTGGTGTGAAGACTTTGGTGCAAATCATTTTAGTTGGTTCTAACATGCTTTTTAATGTTTGTCGAAGACAATTTTGCAAGATGGTTTGATCTAGTAAAGTTGATTATGATGAAAATTGACTATGTCAATTCTGATAATTTTGTGTAACAGAGCATCCAATTTTTGGGTCCGCACTGGTCCGCGAATGAACATTTTGTTGGAATAAGTTTGTCATTGATGTCAAGGTTGAGTCGTGTGCTTATGTGCTTGAGCTACTTGAATTGCTTGAGCTGCTTAACCTACTTGAGCTACTTGAGCTACTTGACATGCTTGACCTGCTTGACGTGCTTGATGTGCTTGACCTGCTTAAGCTTCTTGGTTGTCAACCTCATCTACCTGCCAGCTTACTTGTCCTCTTGTCAGCTTATTTGCCAAATCTGTTTGACCAGTCAACATGTTGAAAATTCATCCTATGTCATCTCAACATTGAAAAGTTTAAGGTGGATGGCTACTAAATGGTTGGAACTCCTTCTAGCCTTATGCTAAGCATTCAAAGTCTTATTATTGAGGCAGCGAATATGAGTGTGACTTGGCTATGTTTGTCGTCTTCTTTGTAAAAGATAAAATCAATATAAAGGTTATTGAGGATAGCTGTGATTATTTTCTAAGAATTATATCTTGCGACCTCTAGTTGGCAAGGAGGCTTGTCAAAATTATCAAAGAGAATATTAAATGAGGTGGCAAAGATGGTATTACGTGGCTGTTTGAAAAATGGATGGTGATATATTTTTCTCTAACACCTATGAGACAAAGGTTTTGGTTGATAGGTGTCGTTGGAAGACGCCTTGGATTTTAAAAAAGGTTTATGTTGGCAATTAAAGTGGACGACTTCTATACTTGGACATGGTATTGTTGGAAACGTGGCTTCCATGTTCATTTTTTTTAATGGCTTCAGGCGTATGTTTCTAAAGACATTAAATGGATTCAATTTCCTTCATGAAGTGGTGGACTGAAGATTATTCAGTGAAGTTATTATTGAGCGACTCTCTTATTGTTGGCAGTGAAAGGCACAAATTACGAAGATATCGATTTTTATTTTTAAATGTCTCATGTCGGTTTCTACTGTGGTGTCAGCTATTTTATTGAAAGCATTTCTATTAAAAATCTATCTAGTTATTTCTGAAGAAGGCGTTATCTTTTAAATGCAACAGTTTATTCATTTTCATTGGCTTTAGTCTTATTTCTGAGTGATTTAAAGAAGGCTCGATGGTTTCTGGGAGCGGCTATTGATTTTGACAATTTCTTTAGACTTCTTCTAGCGTCTCCTTTAATTCTTATTCTTGTGCCATTTCATTGACGTGTCATCTCCTGGAGTTCGCATTTTTTAATTGTGACGGCTTGTGTCTAAAATGGCCTCAAATTCTTGCTTTGACTGTGTCTTCAATTAGTGGAACGAATATTTCTTTTGGTGGCAGTTTCTAAAATTTCTGACGGCTTCTACATATCACTTATTGGGCCTTTACTATGTAGAAAGTTGGCTTTAGAATTTTTTTCTTATTTTGAGGCGTCTATTTGCATCATTTTCTAACATGGTCATTGGAAGTTTTCTTTTATAACAGCTTGAGTTACTTATGGGCGGCAGCTTAATTTGGGACTTCAGGCATTTCATTCATATCTTGAAAATATACTAAAGCTATGTGTGGAGCTTTGTTAATGAATAGCATCGGTCAGATATGGAAGACGATTGCTGCAAGCACCATCGTCATTCATACCTGATTGAGTTTATCGTTATTTTGAAATTTCTGGAAAATCATATCATTTGAATTTATGAGTATAAAATGCGAATCATATTTAATATTCTAAATCGAAATTTATATTGTTATTCGCTGTTTAGTATATATGTGTTATACTAACGCATTTTTAAACTATGTGTTAACCCGCGCTCTAAACAACACGTCCTCTCATGAGACACGTCTCTTAGAGGCAGGGTTTCCTCACATACTTATGGCGAATCCTTCTCTGATATGCAAATATAGAAATCAGATAATGTTCAGCGTTCAGCACATTAATTATCATTAAATCTGGAAGTCGAAAATCTGTGTCTTAGCTTTTGGTAGATTTCTGAAATTGAAAATACTTATAGAACCATTAATCTCTAATACTTGCCATTAGATTTGTTTACAATTACATGGTATCAGAACCAAACAGATCTAATATCAGTTTGCTCTAGAAATTCGTATTTTCTAAAAACCGAATTTACTCACATTCTTCATAATGTTAAGTGTGATCAGATTTGAAGATCGCCTTGCTAGAGCAGACAATTTCACATCATGGAAATTTAGAATCATGATGATCCTTAAGGAACATAAGCTAGACTCACTTGTGAGAGAAAATCTGGAGGAACCTAAGTCTGAACCTGTGAAAACTCAATGGGTGGAAAACAATGAAAAAGCCATGAAAATCCTTGTAGATGCAGTTAGAGATCATATAGTGCCCATCCTAGCAAAACATGAAACTGCATACAATATGTTCAAATCTCTTGAGAAAACTTATGAGATCAACAACACTTGCAGGACTCTTGCTTTAAAAAGGCAAATCAACAATGCTCAAATAAACAAAGGAGAGTCCATTAATGCATACTTCATGAGGATTATTGAACTGAGAGATCAATTATCCACAATTGGATATCAGATTGATAGCAAAGAATTAACTCTAATTGCACTAGGAGGCCTACCAAACTCATGGGAGTCATTTGTTCAAGGAATAAGTGCAAGATCCAAACTCCCTAAGTTTGACAGGCTAAGAACTGACTGCCTCCAAGAAGAAACAAGGCTCTCCTCAAAAGAAAACAAACAGAAAAACGTAGATGAAGATATTCATGTACTCAACACATCGTCTAATAAAAGGAATAAGAAAAACTCCTACAAGAAAGGATCTTTTAAAAGAAAGAGAAATTCCAATGGAAAGGGATCCTCTAAAAAGAAAGACATCTCTCAAGTACAATGCTTTAGATGTGATCAATATGGCCACTATGCAATGAAGTGCCCTGACAGATCTAAACAACAAGCATCGTTTGCCAAAGTAGGAAAGTCAAATTCAGATCATGAATCTGAAAACTTTGTGTTCTATTCAGCCTTATCTAGTCAAGTATCTAACAATATCAACAACTGGGTGATTGATAGTGGTTCTTCGAGGCACATCACAGGGTTTAGAGAACACTTAGACACTATGACTGAAGAATCTGATGAAGATGTCACAATTGGGGATGACTCTACACATCAAGTGAAAGGGGTTGGAACTTGCTCCATCTCATTGAAATCTGGTCTCTCTCTTCAACTCACTGGGGTCTTATTTGTACCTGGAATAAAAAGGAATCTTATATCCATCTCTACCCTTGAAGACAATGGTTATAGAGTTCCCTTTATGGATGGGAAAGTTCTAGCATGGCCTAAGAACTCGACAATCAAGAAAGCCCAAATCATAGGTGTGAGACAAGGGTACCTTTACAAACTTTGCACTGAAGTCAATCAAGCCCTTACCCTTGACACTTTTCATTCAAATGAGATTTGGCATAGAAGATTAGGACACCTTCATTTCCATGCCCTACCTTCTGTAGGAAAACTTGTAAAAGGCTTACCTAAGTTAAAACCATCTCATGAAGGAACTTGCAAAGGTTGTGCCTTAGGAAAGAATACAAAGGGGTCCTTTCCAAATAGTTTGAGCAAAACCCTAAATGTGTTAGAATTGGTTCACTCAGACTTATGTGGACCCATGTTTGTACCCTCTAAAGCAGGATTTCTATACTATGTCATATTTGTAGATGATTTCTCTAGGAAAACTTGGATCTACTTCCTTAAATGTAAAGAGTCAATAGAAATCCTCAAAAGGTTCAAAGAGTTTAAAGCCCTCTTTGAAAACTTCTTCGGAAAGAAAATAAAAACCTTAAGGACAAACAATGGGAAAGAATACACCTCTGAAATTTTTAAAGAATTTTGTATGAGTGCTGGAATTAAGAGGGAGTTCACAGTGGCTTACAACCCTCAACAAAATGGGGTTGCTGAAAGAAAAAATAGAACCATTGTAGAAGCTGCCAAAGCAATGTTGCTTGACCAAAACATTGAAACCTCCTTCTGGGCTGAAGCCTCTAGGATTGCTATCTACATCCAAAATAGATGTCCTCACTCTCATCTTGACAACAAAACTCCTGAAGAAGCCTTCACTGGCATAAAACCTGACATTAGTCACTTTAGGATTTTTGGTTGTCCCGTCTAAATTCATGTGCCCAAGGAGAAGAGATTCAAACTTGAACCTTCCGGAAAGAAAGGGATATTTATGGGATATAGTGAAACCTCCAAAGCCTACAGGATATACATACCCGGACAGAAACAAATTGAATTGAGCAGGGATGTTATCTTTGAAGAAGACATTGCATTCAAGAGGGCAAGAAGTTCTAGTGAGAATGAAACCTATTCCCCTAGAGTACCTGAAATGGAACTTGCTCCTGAGATTCAGAGGGAGCATCCTGAGGAAATGTCACATGAACTTCCTTCTACTTCAAATGAGAATACAGATGTCAACGACAGAAAGAGACCACTTTGGGCCAAGAAGATGATCAAAGAAGCAGAGAATCATGCAGCACCCAAAGGAACGTTCAGGGAGAGTAAAAGACCCAAACGCTTCTCTAGCTATGTTGCTCTTATGAACGATATCATAAACTCCGAACCTGTCAGTGTTTCAGAAGCCTTCAAAAATCAAGCATGGAAAGATGCAATGACAGAGGAATATCAGTCCATTCTAAAGAATGATGTATGGGATGTAGTGCCTAGACCAAAAGGGAAATCTGTTGTCTCTTCCAAATGGCTCTTTAAAATCAAGCATGCTGCTGATGGCAGTATAGAAAAACATAAAGCACGTTTTGTGGCAAGAGGTTTTTCTCAAAAGGAAGGCATTGATTACGAAGAAACATTTGTACCTGTTGCTCGTTACACATCAGTGAGAGCAGTGTTAGCCATTGCAGTGCAGTTACTCGCATATCCCCAAAACCAATATTTCATAATTTTTTTTTTTTTTTTTCATTTTCTTTCTGGTATTTTCTTTTAAGCACATTTTCTCTTTTCTTCATTTGATTTCTCCATCAATTCCTTGATTGGCTGGCAGGCAATGAAGCCTCCAATGGGTTCGAGAATTGTAGTGGCGCTGAAGCAAGATGTAAAATTTTTTACCTGCCAAGACCTTTCCCAAGAAACCAAAATGACTCAGAGTGGAGATAGGTAATGTATTTAAGGTCTTTAGACTCGTGTTGAGACACAATAACGGGTTAACCTCCCGAGACGAGTTCAATCCTAAACTGGATGATGACAAAAGGAAAACAACCTTAGCTTTCTTCAAAATTTATGCAAATTCAATGGAAAGAAATCACGTTGTGAGTTAAACCATCATCACCCCTTTCGCAATGGGAAACCCTGAAATCCTTGCCCATTCCAAACCAAAACCACCTGAGTGGACAACTCAAGGGAAGAACGCCAAACCAACCAAAGGGCAACAAACCAAAACCAAAACGAGACAAACCGAAATGCAAAGAAAAGCAACGGGAAAGCAAAACCGAATCTAACTATGTTACAAAGTACGTTCCAGGAGGGAACCTAAGCTTGGAAATAATGCCCGAGGAATTTCTCATCGTCCGGCAATGGGATATCCCCTCCTGTTTGTGTCTGTAACTTAAATGCATTATCTCCCAGGATCTCAGAAGCTTGACAAGGGTCCAGCCATGATTTGTTCATAACTCTTTGATGCCTAGCCAAACTTTCCAAAGCTTCATTTCTTTTCTCCTCCAAGTGCATCAATTGAGGCAGCCTCGTTTGAATCTGGTCCTCTCTTTTATTGACTTCTCTACATTCTTCTTTTAAAATGACTTGTTGAATCATCTTCGAGACTTGTCCTGAGGAGATCTTACTCATGGCAACTTTATTCTTTGAATGGAAAGCCTCGTGCATTCTACATGATAAGTCTTCGATGGAGGCATTTTCTATCTCTTGCTTCGCTCCTTTTAACATAGAATCTCCGAACATCCCCTCATTCTCATTCCCACTTAAATCGTTTTCAATCAATACTTCAGTGGAGGCAGGCGTATCTTCTAAAAACTTTTCTTCCTTTGAGCCCTGCAACATGAGGACTTCTTTCTTAACGGGCTTATATGAACCCAAATCAGTTTCCACGAACAAAATATCACTGTTTTCACCACACTCTGTGATCATCAATTTGAGCCGTGGTGTACTTTCAATTTTTATCTGATTTGGAACTCCTCTCCAAGGCAACCACATGTGGGAGAAGTCAGTCGCGATGTACCCATTCAATTTTCTGGCCCAATCTTTGCTCAATAGCATGCCATAACCATCTGGTATATCCACAACTGATATGTCAATGCGACTTTGAATTCTGGGATCCGCCGCTAGCTGCATATGGATATTACTTAACTCTCCTACAACTGGAACTTCAGTCTTATCCAGCTGAGTCACCTTCTTGTTGGTCTGAAGCGGAATTATACCCAACGCCTGACATACCTTCAAAGGCATGACATTACTTGATGCACCGGAATCAATCAAACAATTATGCAATAACTTTCCAAAAATTCTAACTGAAACTAGAAATGGGGCTGGCTCACCCTTTCCCTGATAAAATATTACTAGCTTTTTCCTTTCATTTGCTGAGGCATTCTTACTTTCATCTTTCCTATCCAATTGAACTTGGTTATCTTGGGTAGCCTCCTTCAGATTCCGCATTTGCTCTTGCTTTTGTTCTGCAGGAATATTGAACCGAACTCTCCTTTTATCTCCAGTCTTTGATTTCTCGAGAGTGTCTGAAGAACCTTGTACCATACCTACGAAGTTTTGAGGTTGTTGCAGATCCTCCCAAGTGTCAAATGGCGCGAGGCATCTCTTCTACCATGTTCGTTTCTTGTGCTGAACGAGACTGTGTGATGACAGGAGGGTTTCTTGGTGCACTGGTTGCTTCTTGGGACGTACTCCTCACAACGGGCGTTTCATACAGACTTCCCAAAATTGTATCTCTGACCTCCGAAATCTTCATTAGCTCTTGTAGGGGGAGACTAACCTTCATCCTTTTGAATTCTTCTAGTACATAAGAGCCAAGTCTTTTCACGTCCTCTCTAGGAAGATTCTCTTTTTGTCCTAGCCCAACTTGATGAACTGGCTGCTGAATAACTTGTTGTCCTCCTCCGCTTTGCGTTGCATTCTGCCGCCTGTACTCTGGAGAATCTCTTGGTAGACCTGGATTATTTCTCGCGTTGGGATGTGGTGGAGTTGTAAAATTATTTGGAGGTACCGATGATGTCAGTGGCTCTTTCTGATGACAATTCCTCTAATATACCTTGGGTGTCGCTCCTCCGGATGTTTGAAAAGCTTGTACCTCCCTTCTTCCTTCCACCAAGACGCTGTTGTTGAGAGGCGGAAAAACATAACCATCTCTATGAAGAGGTTCTTCTGGTGATGCATATGTGGCGTGAACTTCTGATGGTGTTTGAAACTCTGGTATCCCCACGGGAGCGTTTGCTAAAGCTGATGGAAATTGGTGATTAATTGATGGGGGCGTGTAACTTTGAAACTCAGGCGGGAAATTGCAGTCCTCTATTATTAATGCCTGATCATATCTGGGTGCTGGGACTAATTCATATCCCGTAATTGCAGGGTTCTCTGCGGCCCCTGTATTACTTGTTTCACTTTTGAGAATACCAGCCATGACTTGGAATTCGTGACACTGAAGTTCAGAGCGCTGGTTCATATTATGTAACCTACACCATCCTGACGAGGCAGTTTCGGCCATATAAATTCTATCTGCAGGACGGTTTTCAGGAGGTGGCGGATTGTCCAATGGTGATGGGACACCTCCATTGTTGGGCCCTGTATTCCAAGACCTCTTCTGAAATCCTTGATTATTGTTCCTATACCCATGACTGTTTTCATGACTATATCCTTGGTAGGTATCCTGATGACTTGGAGGATTATTTTGATATCCTCGGTTAGCACCTTGGTGTGCCTGATAATTTCGTGGCATAGTTTGTGTCTGATTATTTTGACTTTTGAGGTGAGTCACCTCGGCTGACAGCCTCTTCACTTGTTCTATTAAATTTTTTATCTCATCTTTCTCCTCTTGAGTTTTCACTGGTGGCACTGTGTTTTGGAGATAAACAGGCTGTGTGACTTGCGTCTGGGACAAAGGCATCCCAGGATGGAGAACTAACTGACTTGATGGTGCTTGCACTTGATAAGCTGGCTGTGGAATTGCATTTAGCGCCGGAACTTGTTGATTCCATGTTGAGCTGAACATTGGCACTTGATTGTTTGTTGTAGCTAGGCCAGTGTAGAGTACGGGCCCAGTTATATTCTGTCCTAAACCCTGACTTACTTCAATAGCTTTAGCGTAAGCTTGATTTATGTTTGCTGGAGTGGGGTGAGATCTCACGAACATTGCAGTCAAAGGATCAAGTGCTGAATAGTAGCTTTCTCGAGCATCAGCAACAACATAAGGAGTGCATAACCTAGTGAGGACCTTTTGGAACCTATTGTTGAATGCATGAATGGGCTCTTTGTCTTGTCTTCTCACCTCAGCAAATTGACGATAAAGTTCTACAGGGGTGATTGGTATACCAAACTTTCCGATGAAGGCCTCCTTCATCTGCTCCCATGTTCTTATAGACCCCACTGTTAGGTGAATGAACCAAAAATGAGCCTCTTCTCCCAAAGAATACGTAAATAGGCGGCAAGCCACGTATGCATACCCAATCTGCCTATTGCGTAGGTGGCCTTCAAACATCTTGATATGGTCCTCGGCCGTATAGTTAACATCATTGGCAATGAACTTAGTACAAAAAATTTCAGGATTCTTCGGCATCTCGTGGTAGTCTTGAAACTCTAGCGGAGATGGGTTGGTAACCAACCATGTAGCACCGTTTGGAGCTGGTTGACCTCCTGGTTGAGCCATTGCTTGAACTGGCTGTCGCCGCTGATACACAATAACTTGGGCTGGCTGTTGTACAATAGCTTGAACTTGTTTGGGCTGAGCAAACCTCGAAGCACTAGGTGGAGTTCTAAATAAACTTGAAATTTCTTCTCCGCTTTCTTCGCTTGACTGAACTTCTTCGTTTGATAAAAATTCCTCACTTGACTTAGCCTCCTTACTTGAATGACTTTCTTTCTTCTTCCTTGATCTCGTAGGTAGCTCTAACTCCACAAAATCTTTATATGAACTGGGCGTACACCTCAAGATTCTTTTCAACTTGTCTGGCAAAAACGAACTGATACGATCCAGGATGTAGCTGATTCTTCTATTGGCTGCGTGCGGGATTGTTCAATCCTGAGAGAACACCATCTTGACTTATGATAATTTTCTCCAATAGAACCTTTTGTACTTCAAACCCTTTCTACTTCAACACAACTGCATGTTGTGGCTGTTAATGCCCTCCTTCTAGCGCCAATTCTGTTGACGTGGTTTTTGCAACCGCACCAACACAGAATAAAGTTTCCCAATGGATACCCTATCCTCTCTTGAACAAAGTTTCCTGCATGCTAAGATTGCGAGATAGATCATACATTTAACTCCAAGGTTCCTTAAGTGCGAATAGTCTCAATTGGCTTGATGTGATTTTGCTGGTATTTCAAGGGGACTTACACAATTATTCGACAGTTGACAACAGACAACGGACTAAGGGCTTTCATGTAATTCGAATGATTTGGCAAGTGAGCACAAGTTTTCTAATCCTAACCGGAAATGAACTGAAATTAAATGGGTGTAGGGCCTAAGAAGTGTATGTTCTACTCTAAGGCATGGGACGTGGCGATCAATTCTTACAGACTTCAACCGAGCCTTGCTTTGCCTCGCTTCGGACAACTTCCACAAAACCGGTGCAATCTTCAGTGGAGTAGCGAAAGGTGTTCAAATTATAACTCAACATAAAAGTACCATCAAGACGATGCATACAAACACATGAATCACAATCGAAGTTAAGTTTGAAAAGTAATCCATTGACCCGGGGCAAACCCACCGTCGCGAGCCGCTAGTGGTATGGACAAGCGAAATCTTGTTCAAATCGAGCACCACATTCCACAATTACTAAGTACTTGCATGAAATGAAATCTACTTTACTTTAAGCTACTTCAAGATGCTACGTGAATTGGAAGGACGAAGAAGCCTCAACAACTACTCATAACAAAGAGGAAATCACCATCAATGAAAATTCTTTTATTATGAAAGTATTCATGACAACTTCTTATAAAGTATCCA
The DNA here is from genome assembly GCA_007258455.2 of Sequoia sempervirens. Classification (NCBI taxonomy): domain Eukaryota; kingdom Viridiplantae; phylum Streptophyta; class Pinopsida; order Cupressales; family Cupressaceae; genus Sequoia; species Sequoia sempervirens. The sequence goes on from VDFB02225354.1 coordinate 11,274, forward strand.
AAGGGAAGACTTTCCTTCCTTTTCAATCTAAACTACTCTACTTTCTACTCTATCAATTTCTCTCTACTCCTTCTGCTATCCTAACTCTGATCTAGTTCTAATTTCTAATGAGTTACAAATGAGGGGGACTCCCGCTTTTATAGATGGCCAAGTCCAACGGACGGCTCAGATTACAATCGACTGGATGGCCAGGATCGCGCCACCTCAGCCCTAAACAAGATTCACCCTAAAAACCGCCACAAAGGAGAGTGGGGTAATAAATGAGCCATTAATGTCCACCATCCTTCTAGAAGATTCCATTTGTAGACGCATTCACACTGCTCTTGATCTTCTTCTTGACGTTGTTCTTCAACTTTGCTCGAGCTTCCACTCTTTTCTCCATCTTGAGTTTTGAAAACATTTCTTCTCTATCACTAAGTCTCGACACTTAGTCATTTTCTTGCAGCTTTTCTTCCTTCATCACTTTAAGTCAGTCATTTTCTTGCAACTTTTCTTCCTTCATCACTTTAAGTCACCACCGCTTGGTCTCGACGTCCCTCCTGCAAAACAAGCATAGAGAAGAGTATTAGAACACTTCATAATATAAACTCAACTTACTTACCAAGATTTTCACGCTCTAACTTCCAAGCATTCATCGTCTTCACTAGCCAGCTTCGCGTTCAAATTCTTCATGCCTTAGCCAAATTTGCAACTCATCTTGCATTCTGCCTGGGCATACTTCACTCTGATATTTCATCCAACTCAGACTCGAGAAGAAATTATTTCATCAGGAATTTGATTAAAAATTATCTAAGCGATCATTTTCAAATTCATCCGCCGAGGCATTTTATCTTCAACAACATCATTTATTCCTTGCCTTAGAAAATTTTTCAAATTTCCCTTAGGAAATTCATCAACCTGGTGCTCATTTAAAATCTTTACCTCGGGATCCTTGGCAAGCTGTGGAAGACCTTAAAATCCATTCCTCATCGATAATCTTCAATACCCAGAAGAAAATTTCCTTCAGAACTTGTCGAATTCATGGGTATACAACGAACGGGTTCATTTAATTTTCTTGAATTTTGAACCTTTAAAAATATTTTCAACAATTTTAATCCCGTTCTTCATCTCTGTGAACATCTTGTTGCTCTGACTCGGAAATTTTTTTGATCCATCCTGCAATGCCAGCATCCTCTGACTTCATCCACTGACAAATTTATTCATGCCCGGGAAAGTTTTATCATCCTTCATGTCTAGGCGTATTTTCTTAAGGAAGAAAATATTTTGCCTTAGAAAAATTTTGAATCATTTTGCATTTCAAAATTTTGCCTTAGATATTTTACTCAACTTCATCCATTTTGCCTATGAGGAAAATTTTATTTCATCCATGCTCATTTGCTAGTGGTGGGAAATTTTATCAACTTCACTTAAAAAAAATCTTCCTGAAGGCACATCATACTTAACATGTTTTATTATTTTTATTTTTTTTACTTAGCAATATCATCTTGCAAGAGGACGCTTTCATTTAAAACTCCAACGCCTAGCACATTATTTTCCACTCACCACCTTGGGCGCATTTAGCAAGTTCAAGAGAATAAAAACTTTCAACGCCTGGCATATTATTTTCCACTTTACCTCACACCTTGCATGGCGCACATCACACTTGAAGGTGAATATTCAACTTCACCACGCCTAGCAATATTCACTTATCAACTTTACTAACTCTTTACATGGCACATATCTCATGTCATGAAGGATTGAATATTCAATGCCATCTTTGACCTTTTCTTCTTCTTGGCGCATTTGAGAGGGTGAGAGGGATTTTAAATTTTCAATACCCAACATATGACCTTTGAGCTCCCCTCTTTTGTCTTTACATGCCCTCATTTGGGCGCATTTGAGCATAGGAGGAGGATGAAACGCCTTTTGACTTGTTGACTAGCTTGAGATTCTTTCTTTTTGTCTTCACATGGCCTCTTTTGGGAGAATTTAGGCATGCATGAAGGATGAAACTCTTTGACTCCTTTGACTTCTTGAGAGGTGGGCGCATTTTGCCATGTGAGGTGGATGAGAGTTATACTTGGCCACTTTTCTTGCCCTCGCCTTAGATTTTCTTCTTGGGCGCATTTGGCATAGGGAGGTGGATGAAATTTTAACTTAGAATATTTTCTTCACATTCCCAAGGCATGTTGGGCGCATATGGAGGCATGAGCAGGATATCTTCACTACTTAGAAAATTTTCAATCATGCCTGTGAGGAGGGCGCATTTTGGGGTAGTTGCAGGATAAACTCATGCCTTAGGATATATTTTTTATGCTTCTTCATCAAGCAGGGCGCATTTGGAGGTGGCAGGAGGACGAGACTCAACACTTAGAAAAAAATTCACTTCAGCTAAAGGTGGGCGTATTTTCTTGGTGGTGCAGGATGAAACTCATGCCTTAGCCATTTTTCCTGACTTCTGTCAACTTCTCTATGCCTTACTATTTATAGTAAGTCTCTTGATTTTCATATCTCGGAAGCTCAGAATGATTTGAAATTTTGAACGCTGGATCTTCACGACTTCATCAACCTGTTCACACTGCTATTCTGAGTTGGACTGCTATTTTTAGTCCATTTCTGAAGGTGGTTTACTATAAATAGTAACTGCTCGTTTCTGATATCTCCACAAC
>VDFB02225355.1:0-21209 GCA_007258455.2 Sequoia sempervirens
TTTGTAGATTTAAGACTCTTGGAAGCTTGGAAATAATTCGAGATCAAGTTGCAAGGATGCTCAAGTATCCTCTTCATTCAACAAGTCAAAATATCAACAAAAACTCACTTTCAGATATGTAAATCAGAGTTTTGGCAGTGGATAGTTGTAGACAATTAAAGTGTAGATCAGAAGCTCCAAATTCCACTTTTGAAAATTTAGAAATTCAAAAGTGGAATCATTTACCATGAGTGGTGAATGAGTCCCACCTAAAGGTCAATTGAGTTTTCTCGATTTTTGGATACCCCTTTTTCTTAGAAACAAGTTCGACTTAGGTTTGCGTGAACTAGGACTGATTCTGCCTCTGCACGGTGAATGAGTCCCATCGTGCCCTAAAAACTAACATCAACAAAGATTTCAAATGTCATTTCAAAAACTCCCCTCAACATCTCAAGTGCGCATTCTTTCAGTTTGACTCATTTCTGTTAAGTTTTGCATGCATTTCTAGTTCATTTCTGCATAACACAATGTGTTTTCAAAAAAGTCACATTTCTTAGGTTTTGCATATTTAATCAATCAATCTTATCAATTAGCTACATATAGAACATTTCATTTAGTCATAATTTCATCCTGTACATATCTTAGTTTGTGATTCTAGGACCTGGCGTTTTAGTTTTATTCGCAGCAATCGATTCGAGCATATTAAAGATATAACAATAGAAAATCCTTTATTGGATTATCTTCATCTGTTTGGAAGGTTTCAAGAAAGACCGACCCGTCTTTCTAGTTTGTATTGGAAGAAATTTCTGATGTCTAACCCCGGCTTCCAGCCTCTTTATGCCGCTAAAGATGATATTGTAGAAAGAAAGACAGCTGCTTTCTGGGAAGCAAAATTATTATACAATAAGTTTCAAAGGATGGGAATATACCAATTTGATACAGAAGATTAAGCGTACTCTTTATTAGTTTTATCAGTTAGCTACGACATACTTTTCTTCTTTAGTTAAAGAGTGATAACTTAAAGGAAATTCTTCCTCAATATTTGTGGTCCTTTATTTAATGCTAAAAATCTTGTTCTTTTTATATAGATTTATTGAATAATTGATAGAGACTCAAACTCAAGGCTAATTGTTTATTTAATTTTATTAGCACTTCAATAATTAGGAATTCTTCAATTTCACGCACCATTTCTTCAAAACTCATAGAATTGATGTCCAACTCGTCATTCCCCCTATCTTCCAAAGAAGTTTCAGGAAGAAACCTAGACATTTCGTCATTCAATATTGCTTTATTGAAAAGCGCAAGCCTATATAATTCATCCTTGAATCTTTTACGTATTTCAAGAAGTACAAATTGAACTGTTTTCAAACCTGTACCAATAATGTCTTGCAGTATCGTAATAGTTTCTTTTGCACCTAAATTCAAATATTTTATGAATTTCTTTTCTAATACAACCTTAAGGATATTAACAAGAGTATTGTTTTATGCTACTAATGTTTTCAACGCTTTAGTATTTGTAGTATTTGTTAGTGCTTTTAACATTCAGCCATGGATGCATAATCATAAGTATCGGCTCAGATCTGAAATTGGGTATTTGCCTATTCATTGCAATAAAGAAATAAAGAAATGCAACTAACTTGTTCGAGAGTTGCATTCAAGGTTATTTATCTTGCAATGCATCACTTTGATGTCCGGTTAGAGCTTGCCAACTGAACTGACGAATTAAGAACTACTAATATATTAGTTCATTATTAATTCATTTTCGGAGCTTAGAACCACTCTTCTTGAAATGGAATGACCGTAGACAGAGACTGTCAATTAGTTTGGGGCGGACGTAGCCAAGTGGTTCCATGGCAGTGGATTGTGAATCCACCACGCGCGGGTTCGATCCCCGTCGTTCGCCCGGTAAAAAAATCGACCTGATCACAATGAATTGTGATTTGATATAATCAATCAAATGATTAGTGGTTCACGATACACTGTTATGTATATATATATATATATATATTGTATATATATGTTGGGTGCTTTTACCATTCAAATTCATGATGCACTCTCTTTAGATGCTTTGATCTTCTGAGATTCTAGTATCGCTTAAAGGTTATACCTATTACATAGATATAATGGCCAAACCTACGTCTCAATCGGATACCAATTTCTTGAAAGCGTTTGAAAGTTTCAAAATTTTCTTTTTCTTTCATTTTAATGTTAAAAGGCAAATCATCATCATCAGTCTTAATTTTCGTTTCTAAGACAATTTTTCTCACCTTTTTCCGCTTTAGAATAGCCTTTAACTTTTTTTTAATACTGTATTTTAGCTCTCTTGTTGAAGAATAAGTAAGATAAATAGTCTTCACGAGTTCTTTAGAAACAAAAAGTTCTCCTCGTTCAAAAGCAGAGTGCTTATTTAAAAAGCGAATACTCACGGGATCCCAAAGAAATCGACGAGCTAGATAGATTACTGGTGTATTTAAAGGTTTATACTCCGTTGCATACTCTTCTGTATCAAATTGGTATATTCCCATCCTTTGAAACTATAGATCCGGAGATTCCCGAATAGGTTAACCTTTTTAACTATCTGCCGAATCCATAGGCAGACAAGAGACAACCTGGCGAACTGAAACATCTTAGTAGCCAGAGGAAGAGAAAGCAAAAGCGATTCCCGTAGTAGCGGCGAGCGAAATGGGATCAGCCTAAACCGTTAAAACGGGGTTGTGGGAGAGCAATCTAAGCGTCATGCTGCTAGGCGAAGCAGTGGGTGGAATACCGCACCCTAGATGGTGAGAGTCCAGTAGCCGAAAGCATCGTGACAGCTTACGCTCTAACCCGAGTAGCATGGGGCACGTGGAATCCCTTGTGAATCAGCAAGGACCACCTTGCAAGGCTAAATACTCCTGGGTGACCGATAGCGAAATAGTACCGTGAGGGAAAGGTGAAAAGAACCCCCAGCGGGGATTGAAACAGAATATGAAACCGTGACGCTCTCAAGCAGTGGGAGGAGATCTGACCGCCTGTCTGTTTCTTTGAGATGAGAAACACATCTCAAGCAGTGGGAGGAGGCACTGACCGCGTGCTTGTTGAAGAATGAGCCGGCTGACTTATAGGTAGTGGCTTGGTTAAGGGACCCACCGAACCGTAGCGAGAGCGAGCCTTGATAGGGCAATTGAATTGTCACTGCTTATGGACCAACCTGGGTGATCTATCCATGACCGTGATGAAGCTTAGGTGAAGCTTAAGTAGAGGTCCCAACCGACCGATGTTGAAAATACTCACATTAAACCCAGTGCTCAGGTAGTTTGGCCAATAGTAGGTCAAGAAATTTTGAATGGAGATGTAGGTGGAGGTTTTCGAGGAATACAAATCACCTCTGGGTTCTTCCAGATTTGGCGAGCATCCTGAATAACCAGTGAATTACAACTTTACTGCACCGCAATTGGTGCATTGATCTTTGCAGCGTTAATGCTTTTTGCTGGTTGGTTCCATTATCACAAAGCTGCTCCAAAATTGGCTTGGTTCCATTATCAAAGATATTTCTCTTTCTTTGTATTTTCAAAAAATATGTCACTGTCAATATTTCTTTTCGAAATATTTTGAAAAAATAGTATTTGAAAGGTTCATAAAACAAACTATGAATAAAATGAAACCATCTTTTCGGAATACATCTAAATCACCTTTTCATAAAACATCTAAATCATCTTTTCATAAAACATCTAAGCCATCTTTTCGGAATACATCTAAGCCATCTTTTCGGAATACATCTAAGCCATCTTTTCGAAATACATCTAAGTCATCTTTTCGGAATGCATCCAAGCGATTTTCTCCAAATCAGCAGTTTTTTCGAAACGTTGTTGTATTCCCGCAGATATTTTTCTTTCGAGCCATACAATAACTAATAATCCTATCGTAATTCCTAATAGAAGGATAATTATGTCAATTAGAATCCATATAAGACTAGAGATTTCTTTTGAAAATCCCAATCGAGAAAATAAATTGGTAGCTTGTTCTTCGAAATCTGCTATATTAATCACCATTTTAACGATCAACCTCTCCCATAATGATATCTATACTACCCAAAATCGTCATGATATCGGCTAATTTCATCCTTTTAACCAGTTGAGGAGGAATCTGCAAATTAATAAAACCAGGTGGTCGGATTTTCCATCTCCAGGGAAAAATATTATCATCTCCTATAAAAAAAATTCCTAATTCACCTTTGGGAGCTTCTACTCTGACGTAATGTTCTTGTTTTGATAATTCAAAAGTAGGGGAAGGTTTTTTACTAATAAACCGAGATTCAAAATCGTTCCATTGCGAATCTTTTCCCTTATTGAAACGTCGAACCTCTAAATTCTCATATGGACCTCCCGGAATTACTTCTAGGGCCCGTCTAATTATTTTTATAGATTCTTTCATTTCCCCGATTCAAAGCAAATAACGAGCTAACAAATTACAAGAAGGCGTTTCCGTCTACGAATTAGGCGGCACTTTTCACAAATTTTGCGAACAGAAGCACGGATTTTCATATTTGTGGTCCTTTATTTAATGCTAAAATCTTGTTCTTTTTTATAGATTTAATGGGCCTCAATATTGATCGGTAGCAGATATAAAGTCATCGCCATCATTTCGTTTGACGGGATGTCTATATATTATACGTCCTTTGCTTAAATCGTAAACAGATAATTCAACTCTCACTCTATCTCCCGGTACTACTCGTATTGTTCGATATCTCATTTTACCTGATACAACCGTTAAAACCTCGAAATCGTTATCTAGGTGGACTAAAAACATACCATTAGGATATGCTGTGGTAACTACGCCGTCAACAACGACAAAATTCTTTTTGGTACCCATTTTGAACTAGACCGGAAGGAATAACATGTTGGGCTTATTGGATCGTTATCTATTTATGCAACGCTTGGTCATTACGGCTCTTTACAAAGTCCATTCCATAGGCTATCTGAAAGATCAAACGAAGAACATATGGTTTATCTATTACCGGGAGAAGATGACTACTGCCGGATAGCTACAGGAAATTCTCTGGCATTAAATCAAGGGGTTACAGAGGAACAATTTACTCCCGCTCGATTTCAACAAGAATTTTTATTTTTTGCATGGGACCAAATTCATTTCAGAAGTATTTTTCCTTCCCAATATTTTTCCGTTGGAGTTTGCCTTATTCCTTTTATCGAACATAATGATGCGAATCGTGCTTTAATGGGTTCTAATATGCAGCGTCAAGCAGTTCCACTTCTTCAACCTGAGAAGTGTATTGTTGGAACTGGATTGGAGGGTCAAGCAGCTCTAGATTCAGGAAGTATAGCTATAGCGAAGCAAGGGGGAAAAATAAAGTATATTGATGGTGGAAATATAACTATAACTTCATCCGTTCTTCGAGAGAATATAGAAACAGAATTGATTCTATATCAACGTTCTAATAGTGACACTTGTGTGCATCAAAAACCCCGAGTTCGCCAAGGGGAATATGTAAAGAGGGGGCAAATTATAGCAGACAGTGCAGCTACAGCAGGGGGAGAACTTTCTTTGGGAAAAAACATCTTAGTCGCCTATATGCCATGGGAAGGATACAATTTTGAAGATGCAATACTTATTAGTGAACGTCTGGTATATGAAGACATTTTTACTTCTTTCCAGATCGTAAGATACGAAATTGGAGTTTATATTACGAAACAGGGCCCTCGAATTTATCTACGATAGATCTTTTAGAGAAAAAACATACGACGCTTGACATCAAAATGGTTCGAACGGTCTCATTTTTATTGTACAAAATAATTTATTACAAATATTATTACAACCAGTTTTTTAAAACAAATACTACAAATACTAAAGCGTTGAAAACATTAGTAGCATACAACAATACTCTTGTTAATATCCTTAAGGTTGTATTAGAAAAGAAATTCATAAAATATTTGAATTTAGGTGCAAAAGAAACTATTACGATACTGCAAGACATTATTGGTACAGGTTTGAAAACAGTTCAATTTGTACTTCTTGAAATACGTAAAAGATTCAAAGATGAATTATATAGGCTTGCGCTTTTCAATAAAGCAATATTGAATGACGAAATGTCTAGGTTTCTTCCTGAAACTTCTTTGGAAGATAGGGGGAATGACGAGTTTGACATCAATTCTATGAGTTTTGAAGAAATGGTGCGTGAAATTGAAGAATTCCTAATTATTGAAGTGCTAATAAAATTAAATAAACAATTAGCCCACTTAGTAGAACAACTACAAACACAAGATAAGTTCTTGAAAGTAGTGGCGGTAAACTTAGTCAAACTAGCACTTTATTTTCCGGAAGAAAAAAGAAAAACAAGAAAAATAAAAAAAATATTTCGTTTTTATCCAGGAAATGATCCAGAGACAGATTACTTTTTATGGCTGCGAAAACATATGGCGATCTGTTTGATCGAAACATATCTGGTCTTGAAAAAATTTAAATATTGGTTTAAAAATCGTTGTTGTGGTTTACTCAAAGAAGAAGAAGAATTTTCTCGTTTTGGTTCTGGTATTCTAGTAGAATACGTGAAAAAACAAGATCACTACCAGTGTTATCAGATGATACAGGATTACCTGGATCAGATGATACAGGAGGACGTGGATCAGATGATAGAGGATCAGTACGTGGATCGACGGACAGTTCTATACCTGATTCATAACTAGTGGCTTTTTCCGGCCCCTTACTTATTGGAGCCAAACTTCTGGAAATTGAGAATGCCAGAATCGGAATAAGGCTGGATATGGATAAATATATCCAAAAAGTATCATATTCAGAAAATAGAAACATAAATAGATTCCTGTTTAAATAGATCAAATTCTTCTATTTATTATCAATTTACTAATCGCTTCTCTCCCCTCCCGAATGATTCATTATCATTTATTATATTAATTCCATGTTTCGTCTGTTACTTAACACGGAAATGAATAAAAGAATATTATGTAATACATTTCAATTATAATACACTAAATCCACATTTGTCTACTCCCCATCATATATTTAAGAAAGATTTAAAAAGGACTTCTTCTTTTTGTTCTATTTTTGGGATAGAGTGAACAAAAAAAATATACATGTCAATTTTTTGTCGAATTTATTCATATAGATCAATAAGGAATAAATATCGAAATATACAATATACTTTATATATATAGGAAACATCCAATGCGATTAGATGAAAATAAAGGAATATTTACAATTCCCCAATTTGGTAAAATACAACTTGAAGGATTTTGCCGTTTTATCGATCAAGGCTTAGCAGAAGAACTCAATAATTTTTCAAAAATTGAAAGTCCAAATAAAGAAAGAGAATTTAGCCTTTTTGGTTCTGAATATAAATTAACAGAACCTTTCATTAAAGAGAGAGATGCTGTATATATGTCTCTTACATATCACTGTAAATTATGTGTACCAGCAAGATTGATTAAGAAAAAAAAAACTCGTGCAGAGATACAGAACCAGATTTTATATCTGGGAGATATTCCTTTGATGAATTCTAAAGGAACTTTTGTAATAAATGGAAATTACAGAGTCGTGGTCAATCAAATAGTAAGAAGTCCCGGTATTTATTACACTTGGGAACGAAAACCGTCGGGAAACATTATCTATATTGGTACTATAATTTCAGATTGGGGAGGAAGATCAAGATTAGAGCTCAATAAAAAAACAAAAAAGATATGGATTCGTGTAAACAGAAAAAAAAAAATATCTGTTTTACTTTTATTATTGGCTATGGGGCTAAATTCCAAAGAGATTTTCAAAGGATTGTATCCATTAATTAGTTGTGAAGAATTTAACCAAAGATAATCTCTTAACCATCCCATTAAGTAAGTGGAAGACTCATTAAATTGAGCTACATTTCCCTGCCATAAGGTGATATGCTTCCAATGCCAATAGAAAGTAACCCATCCAATGGTATTCAACATCCAGAAAACTGCTAAATAAAAAGCATCCCAGGCTGAAATATCGCAAGTACCGCCCCGTCCCGGACCATCGCAAGGAAAACTATAACCAAAATCTTTCTTATCAGGCATTAGCTTAGAACCGCGTGCATCTAAAGCACCTTTGACTAAAATCAATGTAGTTGTATGCAAACCTAGAGCAATAGCATGATGAACCAAAAAGTCTCCGGGACCAATTGTTAAGAACAGTGAATTTTTACTATCGTTAATAGCATTCAACCAACCGGGTAACCATATGCTTTTCCCAGCATTGAATGCTGGATCATTTGCTGAAGATAAGAGTACATCAAAACCATATAAGGTCTTACCATGAGCAGATTGTATCCATTGAGCAAATATAGGCTCAATCAAGATTTGTTTTTCTGGAGTACCAAAAGCGAGCATAACATCGTTATGAACATAAAGTCCCAAGGTATGAAAACCTAGGAATAAACTAACCCAACTCAAATGAGATATTATGGCTTCCTTATGCTCCAACATTCTCGCCAATACATTATCCTTATTTTGTTCCGGATTATAATCTCTAATGAGAAATATGGCTAGGTACTTGTACTACAGAGATAATCAAAATGGATTTGGAAGGTATGGCACCCAAACTAGAATGGGAAATTGGAATCCCAATTCTAGTGGCAAGAGCGAATGGACTCGATTATGCTTTTACTCAAGGAGAAGATACTGTGTTAGCTGCGATGGCACATCGTTGTCCAGAATCGGAATTCTCCGTTCGTGAACGAAAAGAAACTATACAAAATTTTTTCACTTTTCATTCTAGAAAAAAAGAGGAATTGGTTGAATATGCAAATCACCCTTCCTTAGTTCTTTTTGGATCTTTGCCGTCCAATGTGGCTTCTCAACTAAATCTAGAATTAAAACGTCAATCCATCAAGGTATCAGGTTGGTTACCTGCTCAAAAATATACTGATCTTCCATCATTGGGTGATGGAGTTTATGTTTGTGGTGTTAACCCATTTTTGAGTCGGACAGCGACAACTTTGGTAAGACGCGAAAAATGTCAATTAATTGGAGCTCCTTTTCCTATCGGTCCAGACGGAACGCGTGCTTGGATTGAAAAGATTTGTCCTGTATTTGATGTTGAACCCCAAGGTTTGGAGGAAAGGGAGGAACGGATATGGGAAAGCTTAAAGGATTATCTTGATTTGGTACGTGGTAAATCTGTCTTTTTCATGGGAGATAATCTGCTAGAAGTATCTCTAGCAAGATTCTTAATCAGATGTGGAATGATTGTTCATGAAATTGGCATTCCATATATGGATAAGCGATATCAAGCTGCTGAATTATCACTTTTACAAGATACATGTATAAAGATGTGTACCACGACACTCAAAATGTCGTGCTAAACAGCGTGGAGGTTCGAGTCCTCTTCAAGGCATAGATATTGTAATGTTTATTGAATGAGTAATTGAAATAATATCAACAAATCGAATTGATATTATTTCAATTAGATTGAATTTTTTGATACAAAATAAATAAGGCTAAAATACTGAAAATTATTGTTTTCAAGGTCTTGCAAAATCCGGACCGATCGAATTTGAACAAATAATAGCAATCTATAGGAGCAAGTGAAAGATTTTTTCTTCCAAAAAAAGTGTAAGAGGAAAGTATACTATACTAGTATAACCCAAATAAAATAAATAAAGAGTAAACATAGTAGAGAATATCTCATCAAGTTCAAGAGAACTGACTTGGCTCATATTTCTTACTATGCTTACTCTTACATAATCTTTCTTCATATTCATTATTTCATATTCTTCTTGTGTTGTCAGGATCGACAATATAACTATATTGAATAGAGTTATATATTCTATTTTATATTTAGACCCCATAATATATTATATTATACATATCTATCGAATATGTAGTAGACTTATTCATTGGTCATTTCATGACCAAAAGAAAGCCCTTTTAACTCAGGGGTAGAGTAACACCATGGTAAGGCGTAAGTCATCGGTTCAAGCCCGATAAAGGGCTCTTGCAATGATTCCTACAAAGTCCAGTGTTCATTTTGAATAGTTGATTAAGGCAAAAAACCTGCAATAAACAATAAAAATACCTGTCATGATGAGTTTTTTGTTATAACGGAATAGAAGATGTAATATGATTGAGGACAACTAAGATAGAATTCTATTAAATAGAGCTTTTTTTCTTTATCTTGCTACTAATAAGATGAGGAATAGTATAAGATTAGGCATAATATACTTCACTTTCGTAATTTTCACCATATTTTATTTCCGTGCACCCCTGTCTTATTCTTGCTAACAAAGATCTATCTTCCTACGATACCCTTTTTTAACTCTCAAGGATAAAAGAGGATTGCAGATCTATCATGTCGACAAAAATAACCATTATAGATTTGGTTAATTATGTAGATCCAGATAGATCTACATAATCCCTAGTAAATCTATTCTAGTCTATTCTCTTTTCCTTTTTTTGCTTTTCTTTGGGGCGGGGATCGCTCAAAGAATTGTTCAATTTATTGGATCGGGACTGACGGGGCTCGAACCCGCAACTTCCGTCTTGACAGGGCGGTACTCTAACCAATTGAACTACAATCCCACTAGGTAGAGTTTATTGACTAATTAGTCATAGTAATTCAACTGTGCCGGGTCGATAAAACATATAATAAATCTCTCTAAAATAAAGAGAAAAGAGAGATCTAGATCTATTTTTAGAGAGACAGGCCTGGTATCTATTTGAATAGGAATAGGTCTACAAATTCTTCATATGGAAGGAGATCTCTATTACCATTTTGACAAATTAAATTGATCGATACGAGTTGATTTTCTGTTACGATATATTGCCAGAACAATAGCTAATCCAATAGCTGCTTCAGCAGCAGCAATAGCTATAACAAAGATCGAGAAGATATCCCCCTTTACTTGCCTACTATCAAAATAATCTGAGAATGTTACTAGGTTTAAATTCACCGCATTGAGTATTAGTTCAAGACACATAAGTGCTTTAACCATGTTTCGACTTGTTACTAGTCCGTAAATACCAATAGAGAATAAATAAGCACCTAAAATAAGTGCATGTTCGAGCATAATAGAGGAACTCCTCATACCTTAACCTCTTCAGATACAAACAAAAGTTATAATAAGTTTCTACTTTTCCATTATCGAAAGAACTTCTATTGATTTGTTTTGAATATGATAAATCAAGGTGAGAAAAGATAATATTTATATAATTGTATTAATCATCCATAAGATGGAGATTCGAATCTTTTATGCACCTAAAAATTCATTTCGACCAATTGAACTTTCTCGAATTGTTTCTTCTTAAGAACCAGAAATATCTGTGCTAAAATGACAGATGCTAAGAATAATAAAAGACCTTGAACACGTAAAGGATCTTGAAGTACTATTTCTGCATTTTCCTGACCAAATCCACCTACATTAGGGTTATTCGTTAACGACTGATCCGCCTTGATGAATTCGCCTTCTGAAACAAGAAGTTCCGGTCCCGGAGGTACAAAGTCAACCACTTGTCGACCGTCTGATGGATTATCAATAGTGATTTGATATCCACCCTTTTCTTTACGTGCAATTTTACTTACTTTACCCGTTGCTGAAGCGTTGTAGACTGTATTGTTGCTTTTGCTACCATCGGGATAAATTTGTCCTCTTCCTCTATTACCACCCACATATATGGGATATTTCAGGAAGTGAGCTGCTTTATTAGTAGCGGGATTTGGTGAAAGGATGGGAAGCCAGCTAAGTAAGAGCACTGCCAATACCAATGCACTGCCAATACCAATAGCTCAATTTGCGGTGAAGCTTTGGAACTTTACTAAACAAAGGTCAGTAAGGATCCGTACATGGCGTATACTACTATTTTTAATATGTTCAAGATTCTATTATAGATTGACCGTCGCCTCCCCTTGTCCCGAAGGCTTTCCGAAGAAACAAAGGAGGGATTGCTATCATAACCTATTATGCTTATAATATACCCTAGAATAGGCATAAGAAGGTGGAGGTGTTTCGAATAAACCTTTCCGTTTCATTTTTCAATCGTTGATGCACTTGTCATAGGTTGTTTCAAAGAAACAACATCTATAGAGACTTCATACCTTCGTTATTCCTCAGTAGCTCAGTGGTAGAGCGGTCGGCTGTTAACCGATTGGTCGTAGGTTCGAATCCTATTTGAGGAGAGTCTTTTTCTTCAAGCACTTGTTTTTTATGAACAAGTAGCAAATTATCCAAATTATGAATAAGATATTGTCGATAACAGAGATATTTTAAGAATAATCTTTTGATTTATTTGGGACGTAATGACCAAAAAAGATATCGATGATAGGGATCCACATAAAAGAGTTGCATAACTGAGCAATATCATACTTACATGCATCATTAACCAATGAGATTGTAAAGCGGGTACTAACATTGCAGATTGCTGCATTTTATCCGGAAGACCTAAAGTAGCAAAACCATGAGTTAACATAGCACTTGGTGCGGTGATTGCACCTAACCGCCAAACATCCTGGCCCCGTACTTCTATAGCTATATGAATCATGGAGGAAGTCCATGAAAGGAACATGAATGACTCATACAAAATTACTTAATGGTAAATGTCCCGAATAGAAGCGAGCGAGTAACTAATACTCAGTTATACAAATACGAGCTAGTAAGAGCACTGCCAATACCAATGCACTGCCAATACCAATAGCTCAATTTGCGGTGAAGCTTTGGAACTTTACTAAACAAAGGTCAGTAAGGATCCGTACATGGCGTATACTACTATTTTTAATATGTTCAAGATTCTATTATAGATTGACCGTCGCCTCCCCTTGTCCCGAAGGCTTTCCGAAGAAACAAAGGAGGGATTGCTATCATAACCTATTATGCTTATAATATACCCTAGAATAGGCATAAGAAGGTGGAGGTGTTTCGAATAAACCTTTCCGTTTCATTTTTCAATCGTTGATGCACTTGTCATAGGTTGTTTCAAAGAAACAACATCTATAGAGACTTCATACCTTCGTTATTCCTCAGTAGCTCAGTGGTAGAGCGGTCGGCTGTTAACCGATTGGTCGTAGGTTCGAATCCTATTTGAGGAGAGTCTTTTTCTTCAAGCACTTGTTTTTTATGAACAAGTAGCAAATTATCCAAATTATGAATAAGATATTGTCGATAACAGAGATCGGACCATAAAAAGAGGAAAAAAACTGTACAGTTTCTAGAGCTGAATTAGATTAAACCTCTATTCGCTCCGACATATATATATATATATTTTTTTTTTGAACTATTGATCTTAATCTCATTGATCATTTTATCCCGGCAATGTTAAAAACATCCCCGTGTAGATTGAGAATAATCTAAAACCGGGGGCTAGCTCGCTCATTTATTTCAAATTATGAGCGAGCTAAGGTAATTTATTTATTCGATCTGCTCGGGGATTTTATTTTGTTAAATGAAGTATTGGAAAGTGGTAAAGTATGAAAATGGATCTCATATCAGCGATCGTACCTTCATCGGATCAATCACTCACCTATTTGTCTTTCCTTTTTTAGCAAGCATTTTAACAAATTTTTTCATCATCTTTCATTTTTCTATCTCTATATCTATCTGTTCCATGTAAACGAGTTGATGAAATCGATGAATAATATTAATTCACAATAGGTTTAACTATTTTTTTTGGAAAACTTTATCTATTTTGGTGTGGATGGCAAGCAGGCTCCTATTTATTGGTTTCGATAGGACTCTTTATGAGTGTTATTTCAATATATTATTATCTGAAAATAATTAAGTTATTAATGACTGAACGAAACAAAGAAATAACTCCCCACGTGCAAAATTATAGATTATCTTCTTCAATCTCAAAAAATTATATCGAATTTAGTATGATTGTATGTGTAATAGCATCTAGTTTACTGGGGATAGTAATGAATCCAATTGTTGCAATTGCCCAGGATACATTATTTTAGAGTATTTATATAAACCTTTTTCTTACTAACTGAAAAAACTAGGATTTGCCCTTATATTCTTAAAATGGCAGGGAATAGGCTGAAATTATCAGATGAACTTCTAATTACAAAATCAACTTGATCGTTAAATTAGAAGTTCATTTTGTACCATGTAATATACATTTTCATTCTCAGAAAATGTCGTTTAAACATGCGTAAATAAAAAAAATATTTGTCATTCTGTTCTATTTAAGTTATAATATAACAAAACATGAGCACAGATAATCTAATCTCGATACTTAATTGAATCGAGAGAACCTCACTATTTGCGATTCTTTCATCTAAAAGATAGTGTGAGCAGAGCATAATAACTGTTTATTGTGCATCCAGCAGGAATTGAACCCGCGACTTCCCAATTATGAGTTGGGTGCTTTTACCATTCAGCCATGGATGCTCTAATAGTTAATTATCTCACCAGAAGAAACTTAAAGATGAAATTATCTCAGCTCTATATGTTTATGGTAATATAAATGATAGGATAATAATTGATACAAATCCTATAAATATTCTTTTTTTTTTAAGAAAGATTCAGAAAATTGGATCGATCTAATTGGATCGATCCAATTAGAATGGTTTTTATTACCTTAAAAAAAGAGCCAGTAGAAAAAAGCTACTACAATTATAGCTTCTATAAGACAAAAGATCCATTTTGCCCACTCTTTGCAAAAATAGTATTAATAAAAAAGGAAAATATTGCAAAAATCCCAAGGATTTTGAATATCTTCATCATACTTTTTTTCATCTCCTTTTCCTTTTATTTAGAATATATTAAGCAAGAAAATAAGTTTATTAGTAAGAAAAAGAAACTGCTGACAAATGTTGTTCATACCTTAGTAAATCAAGGTCTTCTGAAAGAAGCAGAAGTTATGATAAGTGGCCCTGGTCCGGGGAGAGAAACAGCATTACGAGCCATTGCTAAAAGTGGCATACAATTAACTTATGTACGTGATGTAACTCCTATGCCACATAACGGATGTAGACCTCCCAAAAGGAGACGTGTGTAAGAGTTGAATAAATTGAAAGAGAAAGAAATGATTAAATTATTTATTGAAATAATATTATGAATCAGAATAAAATAGCAGTCTCAATTAAGATACCAGAATTGAAGTGCGTGGAATTCAGAACAGAGAATAAGCGTTTTAATTATGGTCGTTTCACTCTATCTCCGCTTCGCAAAGGTCAAGCTAATACAATAGGCAGCGCAATAAGAAGAGTTTTACTCGGAGAAGTAGAAGGAACATGTATCACACGTGCTCAATTTCAAAATATATTATGAATGAGTATACTATCACCCTAAAAACCAAACTCTTCCTGGAGTGTCATAGTATACTATCACACTTGTACTCATTATAAATAGTAGAAGGAACATGTATTACTTGTGCTCAATTTCAAAATATATTATGAATAGTATACTATCACCCCTAAAACCAAACTAGCTTGTAATGGAGTGTCATAGTATACTATTTTTTGGAACAAATCTCACTTAAATACAAAATTGATGTAACACTCTTTTTACTTGTTCTGATGCTTATTTTGCGGTACATCAATTATAATATCAACTCCATCGCAGTTGGAGTTCGGGCTATTAGGTATTGATTAGAATATGTTGTTTCTATTTAGAGAGAACATATCTTTGATATTTATTTAAAGAACGAGTAAGAATGCATATACAAATTCTCATTCTTACTCGTTCTTTAAATAAATATCAAAGATATGTTCTCTCTAAATAGAAACAACATATTCTAATCAATACCTAATAGCCCGAACTCCAACTGCGATGGAGTTGATATTATAATTGATGTACCGCAAAATAAGCATCAGAACAAGTAAAAAGAGTGTTACATCAATTTGATTAATGAAAGTGATCCAATCTAAATAGTTAGAATGTAACTATTGAAACAATCCATTTTTTTTGTATCAAGTGAATACAAAAATGAATCAAAACTTTTTGTCAAATTATCGTTATCGAAAACTTACGGCAGCTTGCCAAGCAAAGGCTAATAAAAAAAAGAACAGAGGGATAATTGGCATTACATTAACAATTGGATCGAAAATCGCATAAGCTTCGGGCAATTTGGCAAAAAGGGGTTATTCAAATGAAAAGCGGCATCGTCTAGACAAATAGGGAGGTTGAGGATAACTGGCATTTTGATTCTCCGATGAATAAAAATGTTATCAGGGATTTCTACATCCGAATGAGTTTAACCCGACTTTAACTCAATTAACTCAATGTTTAGCATTAACTCAATTAACTCAATTAGATACCACTCTAGAAGAGCGAAGTCTAACCTTGCGAGTTAAAGTCATCTCTTTTTAGCGATGCTTAGTATACATTAATTCATAGTATACTATCACCCTAAAAACCAAATTTCAATTTCAAAGAGTCTTTTGATATTATAATTGATGTACCCAAAATAAGCATCGTAACAAGTAAAAAGAGAGTGTTACGTTGAGATACCACTCTAGAAGAGCGATCTAACCTTGAGTTAAAGTCATTTTTTATATGACATTGAGTTAAATGAGTTAAAGTCATTTAATTCATTTTGTTTCGAATTCAGAATCCTTGTTTTCCTCACACATTTTCCTATATTTTTTCTAGATATTATTAATGTACAACTTTGAACAGATAAAATACAAATTTTGCTTCATTTTTATTCCATTTTTTTAGATCTTGGGCAAAAGATCTTTTTTGTATTTTTCGTTCGAAAAAAGAAATTTCTCTATCTGACTCACTCGATCTTATCGTCGTAATTCATTTATTTGTTCAAATAGCGTATAGTATATATATACATATATATGTATAGTATATGTAATATATTTTACATACATACATTTGATTCCTTGAGCGGATAAAATCCGCTTCTGATCAAAAAACAGAAAATGAAGTCTCCATCAGGTTCTTTCTGATCTGTCCAACGAATTCACGATGATTCGTTGAAAAATAATGAACAACGGACTTAATAAAATATCTATTTCTATTTAGACAATAGAAATCGCAATAGAACTTTTTCAAACATTTTTAATTCGTGGGCTGGTTGAAGAACAGATTGCTCCCAATTTAAGAGCTGCTAAATTTTTAATTCGAGATAGGGGACCTATTATATGGAACGTACTTAAACAGATTATGCAAAAACATCCCATATTGTTAAATCGAGCACCCACCTTACACAGATTAGGAATACAAGCGTTTATACCTATTTTAATAGAAGAACGTGCCATTCGGTTGCACCCATTGGTTTGTGCAGGAATTAATGCGGACTTTGATGGAGATCAGATGGCTGTCCACGTACCTTTATCTATGGAAGCTCAAGTAGAAGCTCGTTTACTTATGTTTTCTCATCTCAATCTTATCTCTCCGACTATAGGAGATCCTATTTGTGTACCGACTCAAGATATGCTTCTAGGACTTTATAGATCAACTCTTCAAAAAACCCAGGGTATTTATGAAAATAGGTACCACCCAAATAACTCAAAAAAGAAGATCGTTTCGCCTTCGTTTTATAGCTATGATGATGCACTTAAAGCTTATGAACAAAAACAAATTGATTTAGACAGTCCTTTGTGGCTCCGATGGGGGAGAGAGATAGATACCTCTATTATTAATTCAGTAAACCGAGAACTTCCTATCGAAGTTCAGTATGAATATTTAGGTACCTTCTACGAAATCTATGATCATTTTCGAATAAGAAAAGGTAGAGTGGGGGAAATACTTAATAAATACATTCGAACAACCGTCGGTCGTATTCGTTTTAATCGAGAAATAGAAGAAGCTATAAAAGGCTTGTGGACTTATGATATCCGACAAGAAATGTCACTATTCAGAATTTAATGTTATTAATCTTATGATTCTTTCATTCATGCAGAGATAAAGATCAAGGGAGCCTCCCAGCTTAAACTCATTGCTGAATCCTGCTTCCAAAAATGGTGATATTTTCTTCTTATGGCACAACCTAATTTCGTCAAAGTGTCCTTTCCCTTTGAAGTGCCCTTTTTTAATAAAGGGATGGATAAATTTGTTATGAAGCACCTTATTAGAAGATTCGTAAATCAATTTGGAATGACATATACATCACATATATTAGATCAACTGAAGATTTTAGGTTTCCAGCAAGCTACTGATGCAGCTATTTCATTAGGAATTGATGATCTTTTAACAACACCATCTAAAGCATGGCTTATCCAAGATGCGCAGCAACAAGGGTTTGCTTCGGAAAGACAGCATGATTATGGGAATGTACATGCAGTGGAAAAATTACGTCAATTGATTGAGATATGGCATGCTACCAGTGAATATTTGAGACGAGAAATGAATCCGAATTTTAGGATGACTGATCCTCTTAATCCAGTACATATGATGTCCTTTTCAGGAGCTAGAGGAAGTACATCTCAGGTTCACCAATTAGTAGGTATGAGAGGATTAATGTCAGATCCTCAAGGAAAGATTGTGGATCTACCCATTCAAGGGAATTTCCGTGAAGGACTTTCTTTAACGGAATATATTATTTCATGTTACGGTGCTCGTAAAGGAGTTGTGGATACTTCTATACGAACAGCGGATGCTGGATACCTCACACGTAGACTTGTTGAAGTAGTACAACACCTCGTTGTACGTAAAGTAGATTGTGGTACTATCCAAGGTCTTTTTGTAAATCTCACTCAAGATCGAGAAACAATCAAAAATAAATTTGTTCTACAAAAACTAATTGGTCGTGTATTAGCAGACGATGTATATATAAACGGGAGATGTATTGCCACGCGCAATCAAGATATTGGGATTAAACTTGCCAATCAATTGTATTATTTCCAAATAGAACCAATATATATACGAACCCCTTTTACTTGCAAAAGTATATCTTGGATTTGTCAATTATGTTATGGTCGGAATACTACTCATAGTAACTTAATCGAATTAGGAGAAGCAGTCGGCATTATTGCAGGCCAATCAATTGGAGAACCGGGAACTCAATTAACATTAAGGACTTTTCATACTGGTGGGGTATTTACAGGTGATATTGCAGAACATCTACGAGCCCCGTTCACCGGAAAAATTGAATTCAATCAAAATTTGGTTTATCCTACCCGTACCCGTCACGGGCATCCTGCTTATATATGTCATAATAGTTTAGACGTGACTATCGATAATCAATATGAAGTACAAAACTTAACCATTCCGCCAGAAAGTTTGCTTTTCATTCAGAATAATCAACTAGTGGAATCGGAACAAGTTATTGCCGAGATTCGCGCTAAAAGATTCCCATTCAAAGAAAAAGTGGAGAAACATATATATTCTCCGCCTAACAGAGAAATGCACCGGAGTAATGTGGGTAGTGGCTATAATAAGTTTGATGAAAAAGAAGGAATTGTATGCCTTTTTCGTTGGGGATTTCCCGGAAGAAATCGCCGTATTTTCCTCCAATTTCTTATTAAGGATATTCAGGCGATCAAAATGGAAGTTCAAGAAGGTATTTTTCCTCGTCGTGTTCTTTATATGGAAATAAAGGGCCAACAAGACATCCCCTTAACTCGTACTGAAGAAAATTTGACCCTGCGTGAAATGGAACAGAAAGCTGCCGAATTAGCCCGTTTTTTGCGCGTATCCATTGAAGGATTTTGGAAATGGGGGGGGAAAGTCCTCTTTTATAATATACAAATGGATAGATCTCGTATTAGTAGATACCAGAAAAAGTTTGACATAACATTTGTCTGGAGGGGAAGTATAGTCAGTTTATTTACACTAACACGAAATGTTACTTATAGAAGCATACCGGTATTCTTCGGCACTTCGCAAACACTCGATATCATTCTTTATCTATTAGATAGGGACAAAAGGTCTAATAAATAAATACGGATATAACATCTCAAAAGAATACAATGAAGTAAATGACTCTAGTTTTTTACACTTTTTGACATATGTGCCCGAAATAATTCGATCTGCTATATGTACCAAAGAGTACAAATTTGGTATTATTAGGCTTAAACTTCAATTTATTTGCCGCTCGAATTGAAGCGATTCTTCGGGTCAAGAGTTAAATAAGAAAAGAACAAATAGAAAATGAGTCCAGATCAAAGCGATTTTAAGGATTGATCCTTCCTTTTTACTCCACTTCTCCTTCCGAACAAACCATCCCTCATCAGAAAGATATTTCGAAGAATTACGCATAAGATCATTCTATGAATCTCATACCTCGTTCTATAATTCGTACTTTGTTCAGATTTTGGACAGAGCTAACGAGCCAATCGAGTTCGTTAACGATTCACGAATTGGAAGTCGCCAAATATAAAACAGTAGCTTCTCTACAATATCTTACATGTTTAATAGTATTGCCTTGGGCAATTTAACATTTTTTGATTTGGGTAACCGTCTTCTATTGAATTGAAAAAGAAAAAATGTTCGATCATACATCTATTAGATCAATTAATGTCAATTGTCTGATAATAAAAATGTATTGATATGTCTTATATCTATAAGACATAGATCGATATGAATATTTCAATATTCTATCCTTTTGATCCACTTTCTCTTCACTTTCTCTTCCACTATTGGACTATATAGCGATATGTGATTATAATATTGTATTGTGAAATATTTTCTCCATGAAATAGAATTAGCTTCTTGGATGCCTTGATGGTGAAATGGTAGACACGCGACACTCAAAATATGGGTACTAAACATTTTTGAGGTGATACTCCAATGTAATACTTATATGACATTGAGTTGTTATTTGTAGCAGACGAAATCTCATTGGTTCAATTTATGAATATTCTGGTGCTTTTTTTATTGTGTTCTTTATTTCTTAATGACCATTGAGAAGCCGTATGAAGTGAAAGTTTCACGTACGGTTTTGGAATAGAGATGAAAACAGTGATGTTTCTGTCGACTATAATTATCCAACAGTTCAAGTACAATTGATATAGTTGAAGCACAGTGCAGATATGGTTTTTTAGGATGGAATTTGTGGCGCCAACCTATAGGGTTTCTAGCTTTTTTCATCTCATCTCTGGCAGAATGTGAGAGATTGCCCTTTGATTTACCAGAAGCGGAAGAAGAATTGGTAGCGGGTTATCAAACTGAATATTCGGGTATCAAATTTGGTTTATTTTTCGTTGCTTCTTACCTAAATCTATTAGCTTCTTCATTCTTTGTAACAGTTCTTTACTTGGGCGGATGGAACTTATCAATTCCATTCCTACCCATTCTGGAACATTTTGAATGGGATTCTATTTCTGGAATTAGCGGGGTCGTTAATATAACAATCGGGATCCTAATTATATTAGCT
>VDFB02225360.1:0-12804 GCA_007258455.2 Sequoia sempervirens
ATGCATTGATTTGCATCAATTGAATTTTATTCATGATCATATTTTGATCGGTGTTTACATCCCAAATTGAGACGTTACAATTTGCCATTACTAGATAGAGTAAATGTGAATTTCGGAGGTGAATTAATGATGCTTGTACCTTGTTTTTAATGTGAATGTTGTTTCATTTGATGTTATTCTTGGTGAAATACTGCATAAAGGAGAATAGAAGGTTATTGATTTATGAAGAATCTAACTTTTGAAATATTTCATGTATTCTGCTTCGTTTTGAGCATATGACTCCCGTTGTTGTGTCACGGTGTGCAGGAAAGAGGACCAATCCTCCAGGCAGAGGAGAAATATCACTCGGGGAGGAACTTGGTCGGGTAAGCAGTAACGAGTACCAGATGAGCATACACACACGTCAGTATAGGTTCTAAGAAACCAAGTCAGTTTTGTTGGTCAAGGTAAGTCATCCGTAGGCTTGTTTAGTATCATTAGGAGTCGTATCTTCTTCTGAATGTGTAAATAAGTGATGCTTGCCAGTATAATCTCATGTGGAATAATGTTTCTGGTTAGAGGTGGGCATGTGTATATATATATATACATATAAATACGGTATGTACAAGTGTCCATAAGTACATTCATGACAATACAACGTATGAAAGCAAATGGATATGCCATACGTGTGCGTCGATATAAATGTATTTATGAATACTTATACATAAAGGAGATATACAAGTAAATATGTATGTATGCATACTCACAACTAACCCGTTATGTATATATGTGAATATGAATATATATTATGACGATATTACCTCAGAATCTACATATACACATATATATACATATACATGAGTACGTATAGTGAAAGTATGCTGACTGGCTCGCAGTATACGTACGTATAATCTAAAATGTAAATGTATATACATGTATAGGTGTAAAGGTAAATATATTTATATATTTAAAATTATAATAAAGTACATATATAATATAGTCTTTACAAGATATAAATATGTATACGAGATTATTTAAATTATTAATTTAAATAATTATACATAAAAATATAATGTAAATTAAAACTATATTATATAGATATTTTAATATAAATAAGATAAATATATATAGATATATTTATTAAAATTGAATGGAAAATCAAATGAAGTTTTAATTAAGCATTTTATTGAATATTCATTTAGAGAAATGAAACTATATCATGATTTTGTAACATGAGACGTTTTTCCCAAAAATGAATGTTTCATTCAAAAGTCGAATATCAAATACTATGACTTCAAATATAAAACAAGTATTATTGTCACAATTCCGCTAAAGTTCAAATATTTCCTTTGAACTATATCGAAACTATAAAGTGGAAATTAATGAGGAAAACGAAATACGTTTTAAAGGATCTCATTCCCGTGAAAAAAGAAAACGGCGCCGATAAAATCACGCGCCTAGAGAAGCTCGCGCCTGTGACACACAAGCCGCGACTTGGTCGTTGAGCACAATGCATACGCAGTTCTTTTGGCAACTAAAATGGCGACGTGGTGTGTTTCAATATTGACCTTTCATCTGGAACGGATCTTTGCTTCAATAAAACCTTTAAAATCTGAACACGCCTTGAGCTGTCAATCCGCCATGTGAGAATTGATTTATTCCTCTCTTGCTGGCTTAAAAACGACTCGAATCATCTCTATTTTTAATGACTAAGGGTTTGAGAAACCGCCATGTATCATTTTGATTAATTCTGGGCACTTGCTGTCAATGTGCATGCCTTCTTAAAGGGAAAACGGTTGCAATTCAGGTATATAAATATACACGCCTTCCTTTCATTAAACACATCACTTGAGCAATCTAAGTTTAGTACTTTGAGCCGTCCCTGTTCATTCTATAACACACAATTCTGGAATTCGGGTTTAGTCTCATGACAAGTATATCTGAGTGTTAATTTGTTGAGAGTGAGAATTATTCTGCTAAGTGAGTTTTTGAGAGCATTTAGCAATTCTGTGAGCAAATTTAGAGTGTTCATCCTTCGTAGAGTGAGTTTTTAATCTGCTAAGAAGTCCTTTGGCTGGAGGCTATAGGTGTAGCAAATTCTCACTAGATCAACACCGGTGGAAAGCTCTTGCCAGGCATGTTAACTCTTTTACTTTTTCATGAAGTTGCTATTCTCCTTTGGTCTAGAAGAGTTTATAAATAAAAGTCCACTTTCATTGAAACATAATAGGGAAGGAAGGTCATTCTTTATGGTATACTTGGAAAGGATTTCTAAAAGGATTGCCTTAATTATAGAAGTAATGTTGAACCATTAAACAAATGGAAAATTTGTGAAATAGGAAGACTAACGCATGTTCTATACTATTAACTCTTGCATTAATTAGTAAAACGGATTTATTGTTCCGTTGAAGAGTAAATTATATTAATTAGTAGACGGATTTACTGATCTATTGAAGAGTAAATTACAATTATTTGTATTGACTCCATATAAGGAGTGAATGTTTGCATATAGCTATTTAAATAGGAATGAAATGAGGGTATTTAATAAGTTACCGATCACAACTAGTTGAAGATTAACTTAGTCAAGTTATTAAAAGCTCCTAGGATGAGAAAGTCCCGCGTAAGGGAGATAGTTGTGAGTACTTGTTAATTTGTTCTCCTTTCTAGTAGTTAACTTGAAGTAGGACGTCTAGGGTACGTACTACCCCGATAGACCAACCTACGCGTAGTGTAAGAATGCCTTAATGCAAATCGGCCCTGAGTAGTGCATATGATAAATGACTTTCATTCGAAGTACTGAATGATAATACTTTGGCCAAAGTAGTGTAAGGAACCATTTAGTTGTAGTACTACACTTGTCAGTTCTACGATGATCCAGAAATACATCCCTGGTTAGAGAATTGCGATTTGCAGAATGCGGCTTTGTGGGATGCTGCTATGGGTTGGTATGGTTAAAGGAACCTCTACCAATCTCTTCTTGAAGGGAGGGCCATCTATCTAACGATGTGGGTGTCGAGGACCACATTATAAGTCCGTGGTTGGCAGAAAGTGCAGGTGATGTTTCTCACCCTCCCTCGATAAGCGGTAGATGTACAAGATTTAGAAAGGACTCTGGAACTATCTCTTACTACTATTTGTTCCTAAGCTCTGTTTGGGCTATGTTGGATTAAAGGTAAGTATTCTTGTTTCATGTACTTATGAAGTTATTATATTGAAATGGAATCTTTATTTTGTATATTAATGCCGACAACGATTTCATGTTTGTCAATAAAGAAAAGAAAAGAAGATTCATGCAATGACGCAGTGCCGTTTATGCAGATCTCTTAAATTGTAGTACTAATTTTACGAAGAGTCGGGTGTTAATGTGGTATCGGTGGGGTTTTACTAAGAACCCTATGAGCTCATTATGCAACAATCACGTAAACAATACGACAGATAAAGGTTGGGAAAAGTTCTTGTGCCACAATGGCAAGAGGAAAAGAACTAAGGGAGAAGTGAAAGGAAGATGAAACTCCTAGTAGCTTGTTAAGTTGGGACGAATTAAGAGTTATCTTTGGAGTAGGAACTCCTAAACCAATAATTTATGATAATACCTAGGATTGCGGAAGATTATGCAATCAAGTTATGAAGAAAGGTTAGGAAGAATAACCAGTGTATACCTTTATCCAACGAAATAGTTTTATGACTCTAAGGCAGCCAAAAGGAATAAGATAACCCTTGTTATAGTAGCAAACTATAGTTGCAAAGAGTCAGGAACTTTTGGATTTAGTAAAAACACTACGAATCTATGTATATGCAATGTCAGCATAAATTAGATTGAATAAGGAAGTCAACGAAGGAAGTATCCACGGGAGTTGGAGAACTCTTGACATTAAGCTAATTCTTATGTAAAGATAGGAGCTTGCAAGGAAAAAGAGTTACCTTAGGGATAAGAGAAAAGACCAGAATGGTCTGAATTAAAGTAATCAACAAAGTGGACAAGGTTCCACTGACCAAAATCAATTAGATTATTGGAGTTTTGATTAAGAAGTGAAAAAGAGACCAAACAACTTTTTGGGCGCTCCTCTAGAAATTGGATTAATAGAAGTGTCTAGAAGTAACTTATAAGTTATTTATTGAGTCTTCGTTGGA
The DNA here is from genome assembly GCA_007258455.2 of Sequoia sempervirens. Classification (NCBI taxonomy): domain Eukaryota; kingdom Viridiplantae; phylum Streptophyta; class Pinopsida; order Cupressales; family Cupressaceae; genus Sequoia; species Sequoia sempervirens. The sequence continues at coordinate 4,111 of VDFB02225360.1, forward strand.
TGATCCAAGTTATTGAAGTCTATGGGATAGAAATCAATGACAAATCTAACTTTGGGAAAAGTATATTTGAGATATGTCTTGAGACAAGGTAAAGGCAATATAAAGCCAACAGTAAGGAACGACAAATCCTTACAAAAGAAGCAAGAGTTTGCTGGGAGTTCAACTTTGAGTAGATCAAAAGTTGTGGAAACTCTAAGGGGGGAAGGAAAAGAGTGGGTTGACTCAAGTTAAGTACCCCATTCAACAAAAGAACGTGGGTATGTTCTCAGTTTGGAAGAATTAATGTCTTCTTCACAAGTCATGATGACAAATAAGTCATACAATTTATAATCCAAGAAAAGAGATATTGGGATCTTCGGAGAAAGGAATGTCAGGAAAGGTCAAAGATTGTTACCTGTATCATCTCGCTACCTTATATTTGGTTGGGTGGATGAATCAAATGAAATTTATCAATTGATGCCTAGGAAAGGATAAGCGGATAATTTTGATCCTTGATAAAGGAAGACTAGCCCTATAAGATACTCATTTGAAAACCCGAGGATGAAAAGGTTTAACCATAAGCCATAGAAATGGAATGGAAAATATGGTAGGATGTGATGCTATACAATGCATCAATTGTCTTTACATGGCTGATCACTTGATCACCATCTCTTTAATGAAACCCTAGGTTTGTAATAACCTAATGGGAACAAGAAGTTCATTCGAATGAAGAGAAAGATCTAAGGATAAGATCTAACCCATTGAGTTGAGTTAAATAAATGACTACTCTCTAATGCCTTGTAGTTGGAATAAATCTACTTGGTTGAGTTGTACTTTCGGTCTTGATAGAGATATATAGAGGTAGAAAAACCTATAATATCAGACTGTTCAGCGATTGAGAATTTAAGAGTTGGAAGGGAATATTGGGATTGTGATTCACCAATGGAAATGTGTATATCACTTGAACTTATGTGATTCTATGAGTGGAAACAAAGGTAGAATACTTAGTGAGTTAAAGAAGCTACTTTACACTCCAGGATAGAAGTCATCGTTTTCACTAGAACGTTGTTGAGTGGCTCTTATATTAAATAGAAAACACTCTTAAAAGGGGAAACATCCATTGTTATGTCGGAGCAATATAACATTTTATGTGAAATAATGGGAAATTTTATCGGGGATGTTACTTGAACTCAAAAGGATGTACTGAAATTGGAGCTCTCCTATATGATTAAGAGAATCAATGGAACCAACGAGGAATGTTTATGCTTGGTAACTAGGTAGGTAATTAAATTTACTATTATCTAGGGATCAATATGACGGAACATGGATTAACACTCAAAATTAGTACCAAAATTATCGGGAAAATTTGATTGAGTTAAAAGATGGATAACATCTTTGAAAATAATCCAAGGACAGAAGAGATCCAAGATATGGATGTCCTAAGATAAATGGGATTTATCTCCGCAAAACTTATAACCATTATTATATGGGAATTAAAAATGGTGTGAGATTGTAAAATAGGTTTTCAACTAGTCAAAGAGTAGACTATTATTGGATGTAAAAGAACCTATGTACCCAAAATTTTGAAGAATTTGGAATGGAACGAGGTAACTAATGTCAGAGTTAGGACATCTAAACGACAATAGGAATTGTTGGATGAGAAACCACTATAAACTTGGAAAGATAGAACACGAGGCTGCATGGAATGAGGCAAGGTAATGACTAGTATACCAAGAAATGAAGACCGGATGTCATCATCGGTAAGTCATGTATACTCTCTTGAGATTCCAAAGGAAAAGTGGTAGAACAAGAGACAAATCAATTTGTCTATGTTAGTATAACTAACATAATGTTCAAGTAGACAGACTCATCAATGAAACCAACGTTTTAGGAAAACTTGACTTACAAGATATTTGATCCTAAATAATATATTGTGGAAAGTAGAGGCTTAGTAATCCTAAGAGGTTATCTCAGTTTAGGCAGTAATGATAAGGTTGAGTAAACCCTGATCATACTACAAAACATTCAATGGATCGAATGTGCAGTATATTATTATGTATAGTCAAATAAGCTAAGATGGTAGAATAAGTCTTGAATGATTTATAAACTTCTAAACATTGAAGCTGAACCATTATATGAAATAAAAGGTTAAAAACTCAATTAAGCTAAAAAAGGCTTAGAATTGAGTGAATCATAGACTTGATTAAATGTCAAAAAGGAGTAATAGATCAAAGTGATCAATGAAATTTTGTGGTACAAAGCTTAAGAATAAAGCAGTATCAAGATTTGACAGATGCCCAGGAGCAATGTGTGCTCGAGATGGACAAGTAATCATCTACAAGTACTATGTGGTAATGATAAATGAATGTGTAAGTGACAGATGTACTTGGTTTAAGAGTTGTCTAAAAGTATAAATACCAAAAGAGAAGGATTAGACCCATAATGTAGTGTACAATGCATCGACTTTCCTTTTCTATTTGGATTATGCTAAGGATAAATTCATGAACCAATGATTTCCGATCACTATGTGTGTAGTGTGATTTATAGTTACTATTATAACTCGGATGTGTAAATGTGTCAAAACTCTTTAGAGTAAGTATGTGTGAAACATACGAGATTTCCCTATCACGATAGTGTGAACACTCGAAAGCAAGTTCCGGAAGGACAATGGTGTTAACGAGGGAGTCAAGAAGGCCCGGCTATCCTATAGTTGGATTGTTCGTTCAACCGGAAGGAATTTGTTTATATCCGGAAGGTCCTGAACCCCCAGGCAAGAACCGGAGGATCCAAACTACAAGAAGGATGGCGGTGAAGGCGAGAAAGGTAGTTAGACCAGAGAGAGTTGTGGGAGGATGAAGGTAATAACCCGGCTACCCGGATGAGAAGCTAACCGGAGCTAAGGCAGGAGGGACCCATACAACTATAAAGAGATGTTGGTAACGCACAGAGAGAGGCAGCACAGGGTTCAAACCAGGAGGTGCTCCGGGGTGAAGTTCTTGTCCGGGGTGAAGCGGTTCAGGATGGAGTGTTATTGGATTAGTCGCTAAGCAGGGAAAGCTACCCAGCAGTGAAGGATGGAGAGCTAGTCAGAGGTTGCGGCATCTCCTCCTAAATTCTGAACTGAACAGGGGGCAAACCCCACCCCCCCATTCCCCTACTATTCTATGGCCAATATGGTGGTGCCTTGTGAGGCCCATAAATAGTAGGGCTATGGAAAGTGCTACATAGGTTGAATGTTTATAAATCTGCGTATTTAAGTGAAGTGTAAAGTAACACTTTATTTGAGGATTTTAACTATATGCTAAAAAAAAAAAACCTGTACCTCGCCGAGGACTGATGATTCACAAACTGTTACATCCCAAATTGAGACGTTACAATTTTCCATTACTAGATAGAGTAAATGTGAATTTCAGAGGTGAATTAATGATGCTTGTACCTTGTTTTCAATGTGAATGTTGTTTCATTTGATGTTATTTTTGGTGAAATACTGCATAAAGGAGAATAGAAGGTTATTGATTTATGAAGAATCTAACTTTTGAAATATTTCATGTATTCTGCTTCGTTTTGAGCATATGACTCCCGTTGTTGTGTCACAGTGTGCAGGAAAGAGGACCAATCCTCCAGGCAGAGTAGAAATATCACTCGGGGAGGAACTTGGTCGGGTAAGCAGTAACGAGTACCAGATGAGCATACACACCGTCGGTATAGGTTGAAAACCAAATTGAGTTTGTTGGTCGAGGTGATGTGTGTGGAAACTTGTTTAGTATCATTAGAATTCGTATCTTCTTGAATGTGTGTAAATAAGTGATGCTTTCGATTATAATCTCATGTAGAATAATGTTTCTGGTTAGAGGTGGGCATGTGTATATATATATATACATATAAATACGGTATGTACAAGTGTCCATAAGTACATTCATGACGATACAACGTATGAAAGCAAATGGATATGCCATACGTGTGCGTCGATATAAATGTATTTATGAATACTTATACATAAAGGAGATATACAAGTAAATATGTATGTATGCATACTCACAACTAACCCGTTATGTATATATGTGAATATGAATATATATTATGACGATATTACCTCAGAATCTACATATACACATATATATACATATACACGAGTACGTATAGTGAAAGTATGCTGACTGGCTCGCAGTATACGTACGTATAATCTAAAATGTAAATGTATATACATGTATAGGTGTAAAGGTAAATATATTTATATATTTAATATTATAATAAAGTACATATATAATATAGTCTTTACAAAATATAAATATGTATACGAGATTATTTAAATTATTAATTTAAATAATTATACATAAAAATATAATGTAAATTAAAACTATATTATATAAATATTTTAATATAATAAGATATATATATAGATATATTTATTAAAATTGAATGGAAAATCAAATGAAGTTTAATTAAGCATTTTATTGAATATTCATTTAGAGAAATGAAACTATATCACGATTTTGTAACATGAGACGTTTTTCTCAAAAATGAATGTTTCATTCAAAAGTCGAAGATCAAATATTATGACTTCAAATTTAAAACAAATATTATTGTCACAATTCCGCTAAGGTTCAAATATTTCCTTTGAACTATATCGAAACTATAAAGTGGAAATTAATGAGGAAAACGAAATACGTTTTAGGGATTACATTCCTGTGAAAAAGAAAATGGCGCCGGTAAATCGTGCGCCTGGAGAAGCTCGCGCCTGTGACACACAGGCCGCGACCTGGTCGTTGAGCACAATGCATATGCGGTTCTTTTGGCAACTAAAATGGCGACATGGGTACATTATAGACTTGACCTCTCATTTGAAACGAACTTTCAATCTGACTGTGTCAAAATACCTTAAAAATCTGCAACGGCTAAGAGGTGTTAAGCTCAGGAATTCGCCATGTGAAGTTGTGGCTTGAAAGGATAAAGTACACTTGAGAATTTCGCCTCTATTCTCTCAAAGAGTCAAAAGCCTTTTCAAGTCTCAGTGCTGGCAGCTTGGACGCCTCAGGATGAGGAGTTTGTTGAGTTTCTTAAACTATATAAAGGCTACTTTACTCATTCATCCAACACACAATTCTGGAATTCGGGTTTAGTCTCATTCAAAAAAAATGACAAGTATTTTTGAGTGTTAATTTGCTGAGAGTGAATTATTCTGCTAAGAGAGTTTTTGAGAGCATTTAGCAATTTTGTGAGCAAATTCAGAGTGTTCATCCTTCGTAGAGTGAGCTTTTAATCTGCTAAGAAGTCCTTTGGCTGGAGGCTATAGGTGTAGCAAATTCTCACTAGATCAACACCTGTGGAAAGCTCTTGTCAGGCATGTTAACTCTTTTACTTTTTCATGAAGTTGCTATTCTTCTTTGGTCTAGAAGAGTTTACAAATAAAAGTCCACTTTCATTGAAACATAATAGGGAAGGAAGGTCGTTCTTTATGGTATACTTGGAAAGGATTTCTAAAAGGATTGCCTTAATTATAGAAGTGTTGTTGAACCATTAAACAAGTGGAAAATTTGTGAAATAGGAAGGCTAATGCATGTTCTATACTATTAACTCTTGCATTAATTAGTAAACAGATTTATTGTTCCATTGAAGAGTAAATTATATTAATTAGTAGACGGATTTACTGATCTATTGAAGAGTAAATTGCATTATTTGTATTGACTCCATATAAGGAGTGTATGTTTGCATATAGCTATTTAAATACTAAGGAATGAAATGAGGGTATTTAATAAGTTACCGATCACAACTAGTTGAAGATTAACTTAGTCAAGTTATTAAAAGCTCCTAGGATGAGAAAGTCCCGCGTAAGGGAGATAGTTGTGAGTACTTGTTAATTTGTTCTCCTTTCTAGTAGTTAACTTGAAGTAGGACGTCTAGGGTACGTACTACCCCGATAGACCAACCTACGCGTAGTGTAAGAATGCCTTAATGCAAATCGGCCCTGAGTAGTGCATATGATAAATGACTTTCATTCGAAGTACTGAATGATAATACTTTGGCCAAAGTAGTGTAAGGAACCATTTAGTTGTAGTACTACACTGTCAGTTCACCGTGATCCCGAAATACATCCTAGTTCGAGAATTGCCGATTGCACGGAATCTAGCTTTGTAGGATCACAACACTATGCTTAGTTGGTAATCGTTAAAGGACACCTACGATCTCTTCTTCGAAGGGAGGGCCGTTCATTGCAAAATGATCATGCGGGGGACTGCATTATAAGTCCGTGGTTGGCAGAAAAGCGCCCGAGTGATGTTTCTCCTCCTCAGCAAGCGGCCGATGTACCAAGATTTGAAAGGACGGATTCCTGGACCTTCTTACTACTATTTGTTCTAAAGCTCATTGGAGCTATGTTAGTTAAGGTATGTAATCTTGTTTCATGTACTTGTGAAGTTATTATATTGAAATGGAATCTTTGTTGTATATTAATATGGCAACTTGTTCATGTTTTGTCAATAAAGAAAAAGAAAGATTCTATTGCAATGACATGATTAACATGTTTACATAATTGTAAGATGTAAATTATGAAAGTTACAATAATTTTACGAAGGGTCAGGAGTAGATTACATCAGTTGATGTTGTAGTGCCTACTACTCAGGGGGAGTAGTCATATGTTCTGAAGTTTAGGTGTTCAGATATGTGGTTCAGAGCTTGCATAGAATAGATCTTTTCCATTGATGTCAAAGAGGGAGAAGAGCAATGTGAAAATCTTATGTGGGAGAAGAGTTGAGGAAAGAAGAGTCAAAACCTAAGGAGGAACAAGTGTAGTTGTGTTGATGGTATTTTTCACATCATGTGTTGCCATCAATGCCAAAGGGGGAGATTGTTGGATGTTGTGGTGTGTTGCTGATATGTGGTTGTCATTGATGTCAAAACTATTAGCATTGTTGCATTAAAAGTTGTATATGTCGAGGATATTGAGAAAATTGTAATAAGAAGTGCTACAGGTTGTCAGTGGTGAAGTGAAGTTCCTTTTGTCGGTGTGATCAATACATTACTATTATGAGGTTTTGGGCTAAAGGGTTTCTTGTTGAGTATATTTAGTTTATCACATCAAGTTTCAGAGATCCACATGAAGATTTGATCGAGGAGTTATGAAGATTTATATTACGGCAGTTTTTGTTTACTTTAGTTTGTGTTCTGAATGAAATCATGTGATTTCGATTAAGTTCGAATATTGTAGATGCTTCTCTAGTGTTGCATGATGCTTGTGGATGTTTCTAGTTCATGCTCTATCTATGTTGCACATCTACATTGATCGTTAGTCCGCGATCAGATTACCTCTTACGTGTTCATGTTTTCATGTTCTTGGCCGACTAGGTGTTGAAGCATGTTGTGGATCTTCGAGGAGTAATTAATTGAAGTGGTTCATGTTTGAGGATGTTATTTTTGGTCTTCACTATATTGTGGCTGACCTTGGTTGATTCGCATGATTAATCTTTATTGATTTGGGCTGACTGTTTATATTCATTTTATTATTTCTTTGGAGCCGACTTATAGCGATGCAATTTCTTGTTGCGAATATATAAGAGTGATTTTTTTATCATTTGAAGGCATGTGTGTGTGAAGTGTAAGATTCCTATGTGAGAATAAATTTTAGATCATTCGAAGGAAAAGAAGAGAGAGAAGAAGAGTGAAGAAGAGTGAAGAAGTGTTCATGTGCTTAACCGAAACTATAATCAGGCATTAGTAGATGCTACTTTTCTCAGTTCAAAATCTGATGGATTTAATAAGAACCTTTCTGTAAGATAGTGTGTCTTCCTTTGGGCAGTAAGCCTATTTGTATTTGAGTAGTGAGTTCTAGGAAGTGTGCCTGAATGCATATGAATTCCCAATTCATAATTCCTTATACGCTAGGGGTATAATCTTGTGGATTGACCTCCGCGTGGGTTTTTCCCGTAATAGGGTTTCCACGTAAAAATCTTGGTGTTATGTGTGATCCTGATGTGTTTTCATGATTAATGATTAGATCTAGGAATAAGGTGAATAAGTTTGAAATTCAGTGACAATTGGTTCACCCCCCTCTCAGTTGTTTTCCCTTGAGTTTCCAACACCCTATGCAAATTGCATCTAACCCAAATGTACAATAGATCATCAACATTCAGGTTGCAAAAATACCAAATGCTTATGGGCTGATTTTACGTAGGGATTTCATGAGGGATCTGAATGGCTACATATCTATTGAACACTCTTATATGTGGCTCCCATGGAAGGGAATACTCAATCAGATCAATATAATTGAACAAGATCGTAGACTGAAGTATTTGATCATAGAGTACTATAACACATAAAACGAGGTGTTAGTTTCTGAGACCAGCTTGGGAAACTATGTTCTTGTTGTAACCTTACAAGAAATAGGAGTAAAGGAAGTTTTGATGATGCAAGAAATTCCTAGGGATCTCACTTAGTGGTCAAGTAGTACAAAAGTAGTGGTTGAATTAGACAGTGATGAATCACAGAATGATGGTAAGCTTAGTTTATTGGATAATTTCCAAGAGTTCATTCATGTGTATCGAAGATCAGATCAATATTGGAAGATAAATGAATTTTGAAGAGTTGTTATTGCCTAACTGGTGTAGAGTTCATAATGCATCACATGTTGAACTTGAATGTTTTCTTTTTCAGAAAGTTGTAGAGAAAATCAAGAGGTGTATTAATCCTCCCCCAACAGTCAAGATTGATATTCAAGAAATC
>VDFB02225365.1:0-23459 GCA_007258455.2 Sequoia sempervirens
GACCATTGGCCTATTAAGCTTGCTATTGAGTCAACTCGTGTGCCTCGTGCGCCCTCTTTTAGGTTCCAACTTATGTGGTTGCGAGACCCTTCTTTGAATGCTTTTGTGTCTGACTGGTGGAAGAAAGGTAGACCAGCCTATGGTACGGCAATGTATGCCTTTGCTAAACTTCTTCAATATGTTAAATTTGAACTCAAACGGTGGAATCGTCAGTACTTTGGGAATGTCTTCCATGCAAAGGAGAGGGCTCAGGAAGATCTTGATGGTATCACAAGGAGGTTAAGGGAGGATGGGGTGACGGCTGAGTTGCTTCAGGACGAGGCTCGGGCTGTGAAAACTCTTGAAGAATGGGAACTGCGGGAGGAATTGTATTGGAAACAGAAGGCTCGCATTGAGTGGCTTCAAGAAGGGGATAAAAATACAGCTTTCTTTTTCAATTCAGTGAAAGCCAGGCGACATGGCAATTCTATCTTTAGTCTGGTGAATGACAGGGGAGACCATCTTTCCTCCTTCCCAGAAATCTCCAGGGAGGCAATGCAATACTTTGAATCTCTTTTTAGGGAGGACTCGCAAGGGGGGTCCCCTGAGGAAGCGCATATTCTTTCTTGTATCCCCTCTCTTGTGTCTAGAGATTTGAATCAGCAACTCATGAGTGATATCTCACTTGAAGAGCTTGAAGGGATTGTTTTCAATATGAAGAAAGGAAAGGCGCCTGGTCCAGATGGTTTCCCTATTGAGTTTTTTCAAGAATTTTGGGATATCATCAAATTGGACCTCCTAGCTGTGGTTCAAGAATCTCAACAAAATAAGCAGATGCTAAGGGCCCTAAATGCTACTTTTCTTGCTCTTATTCCCAAGAGCGAGGGGGCCGATAGGATAAGCCAATTTCGGCCCATTTCTTTATGCAATGTAATTTATAAAATTATTTCTAAACTTATTGCTGACAGGTTGAAAAAGGGGCTTGAGGAGCTGATCTCTGAAGAACAAAGTGGTTTTGTTGCGGGTAGGCAAATTCTGGATGGGATTGTTATTGCTACTGAGGTCATCCACTCTATGGCTAGCTCTAAAGAAAAAACAATGTTTATCAAACTGGACATGGCTAAGGCTTATGACAGAGTTAGGTGGTCCTTCCTTCAACGTGTTCTTGGTGCTTTTGGTTTTGCTGAAGATTGGATTCAATGGGTTTTGAGTTGTGTTACTTCAGTCTCTTTCTCAGTGCTTATCAACGGGAGTCATTCTGAGTTATTTGGTGCTTCTAGGGGGCTGCGTCAAGGTGATCCTCTTTCCCCTTACTTGTTTATTCTTTTGGCTGAAGGTTTGGGGAGATGGATTAAACGGAATGTGGAGTCTGGTCTCATTCAAGGTTGGAGGTGGGGAGGCACCTTACCTCCACAAACTCACCTGCAATTTGTGGATGATACTGCTTTGATGGGGATGGCTACAATGAGAGAGGCCTCTAATTTACGGAGAGTGTTGGATGTTTACCTGGTTGCCTCTGGTCAACAGATTAATGAGGGAAAGTCTTCCATTTTCTTCTTCAACACTCCGGGCCCCATTCAACAGAGGATTGCCCAAACTTTGAGATTTCAGATCGGGACTCTCCCAGTGACTTACCTTGGCATTCCCATCTCGGTGAGTAGACTGCCTAAGGAGTCTTGGCAGATCATTTTGGATAAATTTCGGGCAAAAGTTAATCACTGGACTCATCGTTGGTTATCCTTTGCTGGTCGTGTTCAATTGATTAAGTCTGTGGTGCAGGCTCTGCCCATTTATAGATGCATGCTTCAGGTTGCCCCTATGGGCTTTCTTAAGGACCTTGATTCTGTGGCAAGACAATTTTTATGGGCTGGTTGCTTGGAGTCCTCCAAGTGGAGTCTGGTTAGATGGGAGGTGGTTTGCAGTCCAAAACATTATGGTGGTCTGGGGTTGAGGCAATCGGCTTTGACTGGGGAGGCTTTGGCTGCTAAATTGTATTGGAGGTGGTGTAAGGAGCAGGACAAGAGTTGGGCCAGGATTCTTGCTCAGAAGTATCTCCCGGGGATCCCTCATCCCAATATTTCTAGGTATCCCCTTGTGGGGAAGGGCTCTGTAATATGGGGCACCCTCAAAAAAGGGGCTGTGCTTATTAAGGAAGGATTATTTTGGATCTGCAAGAAGGGGACTGAGATCCAATTCTGGTCAGACTCTTGGGATGGTTTTCCCCCGATCACCTCCCAATTTCCCAACTTGTTGAATCTTTGCCAGAGGTTTCTTGAGGCTGGTTGGTCGCGGGTGAGTGACTTTAAGTCCTTTTCCTCCTGTGGTCAGATGGAGAGGGCCAACTGGAAGTCCCCTGCTGAGTGGCCGGATGTTGGTTTGCAAGAGGATTGTGTGGTGCTGCAAAGTATCCTCTCCAGTCGCAGATGTAGCTCTCTCCGAGAGGATGACGTGCTTGCTTGGTCCCCCAATCCTAGGGGGACCTATACTGTAGCCTCTGGTTATAGTGTGTTATGGTCTCATAGGTGGGCTGGGCCTGAAATTCAGTGGTGGAAGAAGGTCTGGAACAAGCTTTCTTGGCCAAAATGTAATTGTTTTGTTTGGATGTTGGCCTGGAATAAGTGTCTGACTTGGGATAACATTCAGAAGAGAGGTTTCCATGGTCCTTCTGTTTGTGTTATGTGTGGGGCTAATGAGGAGGACTGTACTCACTTGTTTTTCCGTTGCTCTTTTGCCCTCCAACTCTGGCATTTTTGGTGGGGTGTTTGGAAAACTCCTTGTGTTCATGCTTCCTCCTTGATTGATTTTTGGCAGGGGATGGGTCGGCCCCCTTCTGTGGCCTCCTTTTTGCAGGACGTGTGGTTTGTGGGGCCTATCTTCTTACTGTGGCAGATTTGGTTGGAACGCAATCGAAGGATATTTCAAGGAGAGCGGAGGCTGGTGCAACAAATTTGGCAGAGATTATTGGGCATGGTTCAAGAAACTGTGGGAGCCAAGTGTGAAGTGGAATTCCCTTTGGTGAAAAGGGATACAGAGTTGGTGGAGAATTTGGGGATTCAGGGGTCATCTTTGGCTTTGGCAAGGGCTCGGCAAAGACGGCGTGAGAAGCAAAAAATTGATAGGGATGGCAAATGGCAACTTCCTCCTTGCGGTGTGTTGAAGATCAATACTGATGGATCTTCCAGGGGCAATCCGGGATCAGCTGGTATTGGGGGGATTGGTAGGGACTCTTTGGGCTCGGTGATCTTTCTCTTTTCGATCTATGAAGGGACGCATACCATCAACCTTGTGGAAGGATTGGCTATTCTTGACGCTCTCGAGAGAGCGCATGCTTTGGGCTGGAGAAGGATTGTTTGTGAATCTGATTCCCAGATTTTGATAAATTTGCTTATTGAGCAAAAAGTGGCAGATGTCAGCTGGCAATTGGCTAGGGTTGTGCAACAAATTCTTCGCGTTAGTTCTTTGATGGAAACTGTGACTTTTGTCCATATTCCACGGGAGTGGAATAGGGCAGCTGATTGTTTGGCAAAATGGGCTTCTGAGCATGCTGAGGGATGGAGAATTGAGGAGTGGGAGTTGATTCCTCAGGAGCTCCGTCCTGATTTAACGAGTATTCTTACTGAAGATAGGGCTGGGAATGGTGATAGATGATGGTGTTGGCTGTTTTTTCTTAGTTTGGTCCGATTGTGCTTGTTTCTCCTTGGGACCTCAGTCCTTTGCTTCCTTTGTAATGTTGTTTTCTGATATTCAATAAAGTTTTTACCCCTTTTTTTTAAAAAAAAAGTAGTTTAATACTATTATTTATAGCCAGTAGCGATGATGGAGGAGTCGCTACGGACTGCGGTAAATAATAGTATTAAACTACTATTATATGTTTTTGTATTTAAATATATTTATAGTAGTAAATAAATAATAACCTATATATTTTTATATTTAAATAATAATAATACATATAATAATATAACCTATATATATTTATAAATATAATTACTATTATATTTACTATTATTATTACTATTATTTATTACAATATTTACTACTATTAGGAAAATTAAAAAAATATATACCTTTTCCCTTTTGTACTACGGGGCTATTTCACATGCATTGTGGGTTGCGGTAAATCCCTACACCACTGCTGGGCTCCTCCATCATCGCTAGAGGCTGGCCATAAATAATAGTAGTTACTACTATTATATGTTTTTGTATTTAAATATATTTATAGTAGTAAATAAATAATAACCTATATATTTTTATATTTGATTTTTGTATTATATATAATATTAGTAAATAATATAACTTATATATTTTTAGATTTAAATAATAATAATAATACAACTTACATATACTATTATATATATTTATAGATATAATTATATTGTATGTAATTATATAATTTAATCTGTATTATATGAAATATATAATATATTAATTATATTTTGTATTAAATAAGAATTAATAATTATAAAAATGTTATATATATATTGTTAGAGAATGCACTAGCTTGCCTCAGGTACCCAAGGTAAGGGCTACTGACCACTGGGCTGGGTCGCGGGGACACCCCTGTTGTATCAAAAAATAAAAATAAAAATAAATAATAATTTTGTTAGAGAATATAATATATAATAATAATTAATAATATAATTATATATTTATAATTATTTTTTTATTATATAAAATTTAATATATACTTAATTACGTAGGATAAAGGATGCTTTATTTATATATACATATTTGAAATTTAAAAATATAATAAAAATTTAAAAATTCTATTTTAATATAAAAATATTCAAATATTTAGTATAAAAATGTTAAAAAATTTAAAGAAATTTTCATTAATTAATTTAAATATTAAAATATTTAATATAAATTGATTGGAGTTATAAATTTTTAAGTTGAATATTAATAAATCAAATAGTTTTAAATGTGCTCGGATCTTTGCGTAATTTTCATTTTAATAAACATACTATTAAACCCTTGTCGAAACCAAACCATAAAAAGTGAGAAAATGATAGCTAAAAAAATGGCGGAAAATGATGAACAACTGAGATTAGTTTAACTGCATTGAAATAAATTTCATGTCCATTTCAAAATGGACGCATAATTTTCTTGGCGGTAGGTGCTTAAAAATATTATTTATGTTGGTAGCCAATCCAAAGTCGTCTAAATCGGCCTCCTCACTATTCCAAGGACACCCGATTGCTATGTAGGGACTCTTTTATAGTCTCTGAATGGTCTCGGCATTGGACGCATCACAAGAAATGGGTCGGCACTGGTAATTTATTTTTCATGTTATTATCTGACATGCTCTGTTTGTTTTTCATGGTTTTACTTTCTTTTTCATATTTCAAAGTTTCATAAATCTTTTTAAAATATTAACAAATTTTGAGTTCTTAGATTATTTATTCATAAATACACAAGATTTCAATATCCAATCTAAAAACTCCTTATAACCTCCTTATACTAATAACCTCCTTTGAATGGATTGTAAAATTTAATTTTTGATTGTGGATAGGTACAAAGCAAGGAGAAAATGCAAAACTAATACCTTACTCTACCATACAACAAGCAAAATTTAAATGCAAGAACAAAGACCTTATTCTACAAAAAATTAGGAGCCTTGATCAAGAGTGTATTCCATTACATAATATTTTAAGATGGTATAGAACAAGTAAAAAGCATGTAACACCCCTCTATTTTGTTCTTTTGATCGAACAGTGTTCGTTATGTATATTTTGCTTTGTTAGCACGTTGGTTATAAACTTGGTTACTTTTGACTGCTAAATGTTAATCGATGTAAACATTATGTTTTGTTGTGATGGTACTTTAATCAGATGATATTATTGTTTCATGTTATGGATTAAATTAGCAAGTATGTGTATTATAGATGCTTTATGCTTTGATTATACCATTGATGTTTATAGGCGTTAGTTAGCGATATTGTATTGGTGAAGGGGACGGGATCACATCACTCGCATGCGAGTGCCCTGTGATTCCGCAATTTCCTCTTCACAGTGTGTTTTAATATTTATATATATATGCATGTTCGACACTCGTGTTGTGTGCAGGATGCAGGTACAGGACATTGACTCCACCTGATTCCTCAGGTCTGAGCATGTCCCTTGTTCAACGGAAAACGATTGGGAGATAGTAGCTTGGTTTTCTATGTCGGGACATCACCCTAACCATAGTGTTTCGTCGGGTTGTTAGTTGGGATAAGTTATCTTCCTTGTCATCTCGTCTCTCCTTGCTTGCGTGATTAAATTTCCTAGTGAAATGGTGTTTGCTTTATTTAATTTTATTGTCAAAATGCATGAAGGAGTGCTTGTTATTTAATTAGTTAATTTAATTCAATCAATAAATTAATCTAATCATGCATTAGATTTATTTATTGATTAAGTAAATTAAATTAATTATGTTAGTATTATTAAATTTGAGGCAAATCAAAAAAAAAAAAAGATGGAAAATTGCCTTGCATTCCTTTTGTAAGAAAATAAATTAAAAATGTTTTTTTTTTAAATGTAAATTGTTAGATTCAATTTTGTGAAAGAAAGGGAATTTAATTGTCATTTGGGGTGCAAATAGAAATTGGTTTTAAATAAATATTATGCATTTGAAAGGGGAAATGGAATTGTTTTAGAAATTGTCAAAAATGAAAATATCCAAAAATAGCAATAACTATGGTGGGTGAACTCAAATTAGGGGTTTGACAATTTGGAGGAGAAAAAAATGGCATAAGGTAATTCTTTTGTTTTTTTGAAATTTTAATTTTGAAAATTGGAGAGCAAGCTTGGATTGGATTCTTGGAAGAAATTGGTGGAAGGAAGGATTGAAAGAACTTGTTGATGCAAAAAAATTGGAAACAAGTGCAACCTCCATTGAAGGATTCAAAAGGCTTGGAGAAAAACAAAAGGTTCCATGTTTTTTTCTCATTATGCAATCTTATTTTATCAATTTTGTTTGAAATGGCTCAATTTAGATTTGGAATTCAAACTTTGATTCAAAACCCATGTTGGAATCACCATTCAAACTTGAATAAAATAGCTTTTCAATTTTTTTGTGAAAATAATATGAACCAGAATTTATCCTCAAACTATCAATGGGAAATTTGAAACAAACTTGAAAGATTCAAATGGTTATTATGGAAATTTGTGGGTTGGGAAAATATATTTTTAACTTGTGAGGAATCATGAAATTATTGTGTTAGACTATGGAGTTTCAATGGAAATTCATTTTGTTTCTCAGATTGAGAGTTTGCCCAATTTGGGTATTGAAGGAATGTAGTTTTTCAACAAATTATGAAGTTGTTTTGTGTGTATATATATATATGTATATATATAAATACCAGTTGATATGTATTTATATATATATATATACATATATATAAAAATACATGTATTTATTAAATTCGAAATTTTTTGTTTGAAATTCTGGGAGGTCATATTTTATGACTGTGTTTTTTTTACCAGTCATTTTGTTTTTTTTATTCCGCCGTTTTTGTTTGGGGCGGAGTCATTTTGTTTTGTTCACGCGGGGTATGTGGAAGGGGTTTTTAACCCCTGGCAGCCCCCATGGCTGGGGACGGCAGCCTGTGAAGGCAGCCCCGTCGCTGCCTCACAGGTCGCAGCCCCTAGCAATGGTGGTTGCGTCCCCTGTTGCTGCAGGGCGCGACCGAACTTAGGCGTTGACCTTTCTTTTAGGGTTTGTACTTTATGTTATAATATATATAAAATGTAATATATATAGTATAATATAAAATATATTATATTATATATATTACATTTAATATATATATATATATATATATATATATTTTATTCATTATATTTATTAAATATAAAGTTTATAATATATTTTATATTTAATATATATAATATGAATTGGAAATCAATGTCTTAATTTATCAATTAAAATATAATTTAGGTATATATATATATTTTAATATTTATGTTGTATATATTAATTTAAAATTTTTATATATAATATATGTATTTTAATATATTTATATTATATTTTAATGTTTTGTTTAAGTGATTATCTATATTTAAATATTAATTTTATACATATTCATATTTAAATGTAAAAAAAAGAGGGAGTATTTAATTTATAAGTGAAATATTCGTAAAGGGATAGACAAAAATTTGTTTATGGAAAATTATGGTTTAGCAAAGAATGATTGATTTAATTTATCGTATGCATTGTGTCAACAAGAACCAAACGAACATTCAAACCCTTATGTGATTGTGCAAGAACATAGTTTATTTAAATTGTTTAAACGCACCAATGCGATGAATGAGTGGATTTATGAAATCCGAAAGTAGAATACCTTATATTGCTTGCAAGCTTTCTTTCGTCATGGGGTGCTCATTTTGTTGGGATTTGAGTCAGATCTCGTAAGTCTTCCAGATTGAATCGTCTTTTATGTGTTGGGGTTGTCGTCATGTCAATCAACCTTGTTTGCCATGGGTAGTGCGTACTTGTGTCCAGTGTTATATCTGATTATCTTGGGCAGGTTTTGTTTTCTTCATGTCGTGTTTAGGGATTCATTATCCCTAGGTCATACTTGAGTACCCATTGGTGGTGGCATAGTTCCTCGTGTTGTCTTAGAGAAGTGGCTTGCATTGAGGGCTGGCACACAAAGTGGTGCCAGGAGATCTCAATGTAAGTTGGTTAAATTCAGTGAAAACTTAAACCAATTAATTAGCATAGGTGGTACCAACATTTAAAAAGATTAATTTTGCCTCGCTCATGGACGCAAGTGCTTGTATAGACTTGGGATTATACGAGAAGGCCTGGAATGGAAAGATTGTTATCTTGTCCCTTCGAAAGATAACAGATTCCACATTGGTTTGCATGTGGGGCTGGGAGTCGTTAGAGGTTACCAGGATATCTCGAGATGGGGGCCAGGACCTAAGAAGACTTGCCAGGATATCCCATGCGACATTGTGATGACACTTCTCCTAAGTCAGCATTATGTTTGTATTCGTGATGTGATTATTTACTTCAAATCTGGAAGCATTGTAACCTTCGTGTCATGTGATGTCATGTTTGTATCCCTTTCCAATGGAGTCATGTTGCCTATGTTTAGGGGTTGTTGGTCTTGACCTGAAATCCTTGTTACTATCTCCTAGCACGGGGGGTGAGCCTTTGGGTATCACTTGGTTGGGTGGAACGTGCACCTTACTCCGTTGTTTTGGCATTGGCTTATGTGGATGAGACTTTCGTGTTGGAGAGCTCGTGGGATCCAGTTACTACATTGGTTTCATTTGTGTTAGTTGCTCTTGTATTTTATTTACCCCTCATTGTTATCGAGGTGGAAATTGTAATAAACAATCATGTTATTGATTTACCTCATTCTGGGAATGAGTAATGTAATTGTAATTATATAACTTCTATTTTGGTAACCATGAAGGAATCTCATGGTCTTAAATAAGAATCTCATGTATGGAATGTATGTGCTTTAATTATTTAAGTGAATGTTGCTATGTTTCATTTCATGCATGTTTTAATTTGTGATTTAAATAATCTTTTCCTCGTAACCTTAGGGGATTGTTGGCCTTGTGTTGTAATCTTACATGTATTTGTAATTAAACAAAAAAAATAAAAAAATGTGCATTTGTTTAGTAGTTTGCAACTTCCCCTAGGGTTGCGTGGCGGGGCATTACAAAGCAACTTCTAAGATTTGTTTACACATTTTATATATAGCAACCCTTTCTATTATTTTCTTGCATACTAATATACCCAATTTTCTCTTGCAACAAAATATCCAACACAAGATTCATTTACAACCCACCCCATGTGTAACAGTGGCATCTCTGAAGGCATGCATTCACACTGATGGATTTTTAACTTTAGTTTTATTTTAATTAGTTTTAAAAGCACAATAAATTAGCAGTTTGCATACTGCGAAAGATTCTTTGTTTTAAGTTTTGTTTTATTAGCTATACAACCTATTCACTATCTTCAAAACTCTATATATAGAGTTCTTTGTAATATATTTTATATACAATGAATTATTTTCCAACACTACTGTTTCAATCCTTTGAGCAAATTTGTTGAAATTTTATGATTGTTTCAGTTTAATTTTTCCAGTATAACATAAGAGCTTTAAAGTTTTATATCTTTCAATCACAACAAAATTTCAATGACAACTTCTCTTGGTTTGCAATTTCATAGACTAGTTATTGTAACAACATTCTCCAAATATAGGAGTTTACATACACATCTTAGAGTATTAGTTCATAAATGACTAAATAAATGACTACCATGACTAAATAAATGACTAATCCATGATTAAATAAATGACTACCATGACTAAATAAATGACCAATTAACAACAATCAATGACTAAATTAATGACTAAATACATCAGTGAATAAAAAATGACTAAATAAGTGACCAAATTACAACAATCAATTACTAAATCAATGACTGAATATATCAATGAATAAAAAATGACTAAATAAGTGTCTAGATTACAACAATCAATGACTAAATATGCTACCAAATTGATCAATCAAGACAACCAATAAATGACTAAAAATGGTTTATTCATGAATTTGGTCGTGTTATAAATGATTGGCAATAAACTACTAATGGTCATGTGACCAATTTTGAGTAGTTTTTTTAGTCATTTATTGTTGTTTTTCTACTAGTGATAGATGTCTTACTTGGGAGAATTTGCGAGAGGCTTCTAGGGTCATTTTATCTGTGTTCTTTGTAATAATAGCAAGGAATGTGCTTCATATCCCTTCTTCTGGTGTCCTTATCCTAAGGATATTTGACACATTTGGTGGGGGGCTTGGAATCATGCTTGTGTTTATGCCACATCTTTGGTTGAGTTATGGGAAAGTTTGGGTAGACCTCCAACTTAGACCTCTTTTCTTCAGATTGCTTAGGTTATTGGCCCTACTTTCATTATCTAACATCTTTTTTTTTTAACAAAAGGGGTAAAATTTTTATTCAATCAAAACCAAAGTACAAAGCAAAGGCCAAAGGCCAACCAAAACAGAACACCACCAGACCAACCAGCAACAACACTACCTATTCATGTCCTCCACTAGTAACCTCTCAAGGGTCTCAAGATAATGAGAAGAAAGCTCATCCTTTCCACTGATATCCCAACCATCCACATTCTCAGAGGCCCACTTCGCAAGACAGTCGGCAACTTTGTTCCACTCTCTAGGGATATGACAAAAGGAGACAGAATCCAAGGAGCTGCAAAGACTCAAAATCTGTCTGCTCACGGAAGCTAATTGCCAACTAACATCATCAAACCTTTGATTGTTCAGCAAGTCCACAACAATTTGAGAATCCGACTCACATATGATCCTCCTCCAGCCTAAAAAGCAACCACGCTCAACAGCAATCTTAATAGCCAGGGCCTCCATCAGATTATTAGATTGCTGCCCTTTGTAACTAGAGAAGACAAAAACCACACCACCATCATTACCTCTACCAATACCCCCCACACCAGCATGACCAGGGTTCCCACGAGAAGAACCATCAGTATTAATCTTTAGGACCCCCACTGGGGGAGGCATCCACTTCCCATCACGACAAACGCGTTGCCGAACCTGACGGGGCCTTCTGCCAGCAAAATAACCCTGGTTACTATCCCCCAAGCTCAACTTCCGCACAATATCCAAATCACCAGGATCCATATTTTCAGACATGTCACACTTAGCCAAAATAGTCTCCTGAAGCCTACTAATTATCTTCTTCCACAGTTGAAGATTTCCCAAATTGGAACCACAAAAAACTCTACGGTTCCTCTCCAACCAAAGGTTCCAAAGAATGAAAATAGGCCCAATAGACCAGGCCACCTGAAGGAAAGGAGTCTTTGTTGGTGGTCTGCCCAAACTTTCCCAGAAGTCAATCAAGGAGGTAGCATGAATACACCCATGATGCCAAGCCTCCCACCATCTGTGCCATAACTCCCTAGAGTAAGGGCAAAGAAAAAACAAGTGGGAGGAACACTCCTCACTGTGAGAACAAAGAAGGCAAATAGAGGGCCCCTGAAAGCCACGCTTGCGAAGGTTTTCCCAAGTGAGGCACTTCCCCTGAGCAACCAACCATAAGAAAAAATTACATTTGGGCCAAGAGAAGTTGTCCCAAACCTTCTTCCACCAGTGCACCTCAGCAGGACCATAAAAGTTCCTGTCCAGCATAGCATAGCCTTGGGCAACAGTAAATTTACCTTTTGGACTAGGATTCCAAGCTAGAACATCCCTCCCATTAAGGGAGCTGCAAAGCCGAGCCTCCAAAACTCTAGAAAGAACAACACGATCCTCATCAGATCCACCCATGGGCCACTCCTGTGGGTCTTTCCAGCAAGCCACCACCGCCTGCCCAATACGCTTGACAGTTTTAAAATGCTCCACCTTAATCCAACCGGCCTCAGAAAAAATATGGCAAAGAGGCTGAAGCTGAGGAAAACTAGAAAGAATGGGAGGGTGGCCATCCCAAGAGTCCTGCCAAAATAGAACATCAGAGCCTCTATTACAGATCCAGAAGAGGCCCTCCTTAATTAGCTGAGCACCCTTCTTAAGGGTATCCCAAATACAAGAACCTTTACCCAACAAAGGAAGACGCGGCACATCGAGGCAATCAGCACCAGGAAGATACTTGTGGGCCAGAATCTTAGCCCAATCCTGATCAAGATTGTTACACCACCTCCAGTACAGCTTGGCAGCCAAGGCAGTGACAACAAGTGCCATAGACCTGAGACCAAGGCCCCCAGCATGCTTCGGCCTGCAAACAGACTCCCACTTGACCAGGCTCCATTTTGAGGAGAGAAGGTTGCCAGACCATAGAAACTGCCGAGACAAAGCATCAAATTCCCGCACAAAGGTGGACGGGGGAACCTGCACACAACACCTATAAATGGGGAGAGACTGCACCACTGTCTTAAGGAGAATCACTCTCCCAGCAGACGATAGCCATCTATGAGTCCAATGGCTAACTCTACTTCAAAATTTATCCAAAATACCCTGCCAATAGTCTCTCCGCTGTCCTCCCAAAGCCAAAGGGATCCCAAGGTACATCAGGGGAAGAGAGCCGATCTGAAATCTTAGGATCCTAGCAATCCTGTTCTGAATAAGCTGAGGAGTATTAAAGAAATAGATAGAGGATTTATCATCATTAATACGTTGACCAGAAGCCTTCAGATAGATGTCTAAGGCTCGCCTGAAGTTCACCGCCTCGCTAATTCTAGCCAAGCCCATTAGCCCAGTGTCATCCACAAACTGAAGATGAGAGTAGGAAGGGAGAAGGTTGTTCCAACTCCAACCATGGATAAGACCCTGTCTCACCTGAGATTTAATAAATCTACCAAGACCCTCAGCCATGATAATGAATAAGTAAGGGGATAAAGGATCCCCTTGCCGGAGTCCCCGAGAAGCGCTAAACAAATCTGTAGGTTCCCCATTAATGAGAACAGAGAATGAGGTAGAGGTCACACAACTAAGAACCCAGTTCACCCATTCCTCGGCAAAGCCAAAAGCCAAGAGAGTTTTCTGTAAGAATTCCCAGCTCACCCGATCATAAGCTTTAGACATGTCAAGTTTAATAAACATAGCCTTCTCCTTAGAGTTAGCCATAGAATGAACAGCTTCCATGGCTATCACAACACCATCCAAAATTTGTCTCCCTTCAACAAAACCACCCTGCTCAGCCGAGATCAAAGAACCAAGGAGTGGTTTGAGTCTCTCAGCAATCAATTTGGTGATGATCTTGTAAACAACGTTACATAACGCAATAGGCCTAAATTGAGCTAACTGGTTAGCTCCTTCCAGCTTAGGTATGAGGGCCAAGAAGGTAGAATTCATAGACTTGAGCATCTGTTTGCTCCTAAGAGATTCCTGAACCACCTCAAGGAGATCAAACTTTATAATTTCCCAGAACTCTTGAAAGAACTCAATAGGAAACCCATCAGGACCAGGCGCCTTACCTTTTTTCATATTAAATACCACTTTCTCCAACTCAGGTAACAAGATAGGACATAAGAGAGTCCCATTCATCTCAGAAGAGACCAGGCGGGGAATACAATCCATGATGGCCTGCTCCTCAGCCTGGGCAGCAATAATCTCCCTAGAAAAGAGGTTTGAAAAATAATTGACTGCCTGCCTGGAAATATCAGCATAGGACGAGAGTTGAGCCCCAACCTGCGCAACAAGAGAGGAGATATAATTTCCCTGTCTTCGAGCCTTAACTGAATTATGAAAGAAAGCAGTGTTCCTGTCCCCCTCCTGAAGCCAATCAATACGAGATTTTTGCTTCCAGAAGATCTCTTCCCGAAGTTCCCACTCTTCTAAACCCTTCAGAGCCAAGGACTCAGCCATACTAAGGGCAGAGGTCAACCCCTGGTCCCGAATCTGACGAGTGATAGTATCCAACTTGGACTGGGCAGCCATCTTCTGAGCTTGAAGGTTCCCAAAACATTGTTTATTCCATCTCTTAAGTCTAAACTTCACATGCTGAAGCCGCTTGCTAAAAGTGAACATGGCTGTCCCATGAGCAGGCATCCCCTCATGCCACCAATCCAGCATAAGCTCCTGGAGAGATGGATCTCTTAACCACATCAATTGAAATTTGAAGGAGGGATTTTTGGTGACACCATAAGTGGTGACAAAAAGTTTTATGGGCCAATGATCAGAGCCCCTCCATTCAAGAATTTCAGAGCTAGTCGTCAACCTACTATTCAACCAATAACAGGAGACAAGAAATCTATCAAGCCTTTCAGAGATAGCCTCCACACCACATCTCCTATTATTCCAAGTAAAGACCCCATTGGAAGGCTTCACATCAATGAGATTCAAGAAACCAATCATATCCCTGAGAAGATTAGCAGAAGGGTCTAACTTGGCTAACCCACCACGTTTTTCATCTAAGCAAGTAACAGCATTAAAATCACCAGCCATAATCCATGGGAGATATGGGTCCAAGGCTCGGATGAAACGAATGTGGGCCCAGAGATTTAACTTACCTGAAAGATCCGTAGGAGCATAAATATTGGATAAGAGAAACCTTTCTCCAGTAACAAAACTAGAAGCAATCAGAGAAATGGAAGACCAACTAGACATCCAGCATAAGGGGGAAACTTTCCTTGGGTTCCAGAAGCAAGCCACACCCCCTGCACTGTTCAAAGCACCTACCCCCTGCCAATTGCCTTGGGGCCAGATACGCGAAGCACAATTAGCAAGCCCGTCAACAGTAAGCTTAGTTTCCTGGATAAAGACTACATCCGGAGACTGAGATTCAATTAATCTACGAACAACCTTTTGTCTAGGGATGCTGTTCAACCCCCTTACATTCCAAGGTAAAACAATCATTTATGGGGGTGAGAGAAATGGGAATCAATGGGCTTCACAGACCCAGACTCAACCAAAGTATCACCCATAAGCTTAACCTTCTCTTGATCAGTCTTCCTTCCACTCTTTGATGGTTTATCAAGAGGCCCCTTTTTAAAGGATTTCTGCTGTAAGCCTAATGTAGGAGGAGCTTTGTTACCCCTCACAGGATCTGAGGCCCCCTTAGGAGCAGGGGGGTCAGGAACTACCGCAACAGAGTCTTTCAGAGTCTGTGATCCCTGCAAAACCCCAAAATCCTGAGCATGAGCCGAAGAGTCCATAGCCTTCTGATCCTTCTGATGAACCCCTGGAGATAGAATTTGATCCTCTTTCCTTGCATCATCATCCTGAGCATCTTGCAGACCCTTAGCCCCAAAAGAGAGCTCAACTGGAATACCCTCCTCCTGGGTCAAATCCTCAAGAACCTCAAACCTGTTAAAGTTTCCTTCATTCTGCCTATCCATCCAAGATCTCTTCCTGCCCTTTCCTTTGTTATGGGACTTGACCGGAATAAAACCCTCATTATCCACAGGTTCATTAGACATTGGAGCCTTTCCCTTGTCCCCCTTGGGAGGCCCAGAAGTAGCTAAGGGAGAGGGTTTAAACCTAGGACATTTGCGGTGCAAATGTCCATATTCATGGCAAATTCTGCATCTAAAGGGTAGGGTTTCATAATCCAACTGTTGGATCCAAGAAGAAGATCCCAGGCGAATTTCCATAGAGTCTGGTAATGGATTATTTAAATCAACTTCAACACAAATGCGGGCAAAAGAAATTACCTTACGATCTTGAGTTTGGGAAGCCGATCCCACAGGTTTTCCAAGAAGCAACGAGATTGAGTGAAGAATATCTTCCCTCCAGAATTCCAATGGAAGCCTCGGCAAACGAACCCACACGGGAACCCGCGAAGGGATCTCCTCAGCAGAGTTGAATCCCATGTGCCAAGGTTTGATGAAAAGCCCTACCTGGTTAAAGAAATAAGGACCTCCTTCGAATGCCCTATTCCTGTCGGACATGCTTGAAAAGACCACCAAAAAATAGTTATTAGCTGCCAGAATAATCTCCATATCACCTTCAGGGTTCCAAACCCTACGTGCCCAAGAATGCAAAACAGGTAGAGATAAACGAAGGCCCAAAAATTTGCAAATAAGAGCATGATTGCCCCAATATTCAACATCCTCCGAAACCTGCTCAGGTTGGATAACCAGAACTGGACGATCCTCGGATCTCTCCAAACAACCGTTTACTTTTCTTAAACGAAACATGCCTTTTGAAGGGGAAACACCTTCCCCAGATTGGGGTTTACCAGTCTGGTCCTTATCGTTGACATGCAACAGAGAAGACGGCTCACCCATCTCCATATCACCGAAGGAAAGCTTAAAAGTAGCTATACCCTGATTCTCCATGCATCAATGAACCAAGACTCCGCAAAAAAAAAGGAGAGAGAGACGGGGCAGAAGGCCCACAAGCTCAGAGCGCCGCAAGCCCCCCACCAAGGACTCGCCAAACACATATTTGAAGCCGAAACGCCCACCCACAGGCCAGAAAAATGGCCAAGACCCCTGCCTGACCACCGCACGCCCCTGCCACCAAAAAAATGACCCCCTGAAAGCAGCGAATAAGCTCGCCCGTGAGCACAAAACACCAGACACAGTTCGGGCTAGGGCACGCAGGCCCTAGCGCGAACTAGAACTCCGCGCGACGCCATCCCCTT
This sequence comes from Sequoia sempervirens, assembly GCA_007258455.2. NCBI lineage: Eukaryota > Viridiplantae > Streptophyta > Pinopsida > Cupressales > Cupressaceae > Sequoia > Sequoia sempervirens. The sequence goes on from VDFB02225365.1 coordinate 17,038, forward strand.
CTCAAAGTGCATTCTCATTATCTAACATCTTTGGTTGGAAAAGAATTGAATTGAAGGATTTTTCAAGATGTGAAAATGGTGGTGGCTCATTTATGGTGAAAGATCATTAGTAGGGTTTAGGAGACTATTTTAGCAAAATGTATTCTTTTGATTACTATGGATCTTAGTGATCTGGCTATTATAAGGAATTTTAATTTGGTTGATAGAGGTTTTGGCTATTGTGTAGGTAGAAGATCTCGATAGACCAAAAAGAAAATTCATCGGGAGGGTAAGTGGCTTCCTCCTCCTCAAGGAGTTATGAAGGTAAATACTGATGGCTCTTTTAGGGGGGATCCTGGGCATGCGTGGATTGGTGGTATTGGAAGAGATAGTGTTGGAGGTATATTGTTTTTCTTCTATGTCTATAAAGGGAAACATACTAATAACCTTGTGGAGGCCCTTTGTATTCTTTATTTTGTTGAAAGAGGGTGTTCCCTTGGATGAAAAAAGATTATTTGTGAATCTAATTCACATATTATGGTGGATATATTGAATGAGAAAAGGTTGGATGGAGCTAATTGACAATTGTATATAGTGGTTAAACAAATTTTGAATTTGTGCTACTCTGGAATATATTTCATTTTTTCCTTATTCCTAGAGAGTGGAATAGAGTGGCAGATTGTCTAGCTAAGTGGGCCTTGGAGCATGTAGAGAGGTGGGATGTTGGAGACTGGGACTTTTGTCACCGCATTATGTTCTGGCTTTGAAAAAGTTAATTATGGAAGACATGAATATGTAACTGGCTCTTTTGTGGGGTTCCTATGGGGAACCCTCTTTTCTTATTGGTTGTTCTTGGTGGGCCTGTGGCCTTTGGATTTGTATTCTTTCTTTGATGTTTGATAAATTTTTACCCCTTCTTTTTAAAATAAATGTATATATATATAATTCCTAAAAAAATATTTTTATAAAGTAAAAAATAATATTAGAAATATATTAAAAAATAAAATACAAATTAAAAAGTAAACATATTAAAAACTTGATTTTATGACATTAATATTAATTATTAAAAATATGTAAATGTTAATATATTGATTTTATAATTGTACATTTGTAAAATAATATTATATAAATGTATTATTAGGTATTTCATTAAGAATATTTCTTAAAAGTAATTTTATTTTAATAAAAAAAATATTAATTTTCAATTAAAAATATAAATTTTGGTCATATACTTTAGGCATTAAAATTGATTAAATTAAATAAATAAAGTAATTATTGTAGACATAACTTATTTTTAGTATATAAAAACAATAGAAAATTCTACACTTATTAATAACCAATGCTTATATTGTAGGATATTGCATGCATATATTCTAGGATACTACATGCTTATATTGTAGGATATTGTGTGCCTATATTCTAGCTTAATGAGAGGAAATAGAAGCTACATATTAATACAATTTAGATATCTTTTGTAAATTTAATATTAATAAAAAAATTACATAATCATTTAAATACATTAAAGTTAATTATTAAAATTATTATTCTAGTTTAGTGAGACAAAATGATAATTACATGCATTTATTAAAGCTCAATAAAGTATAATAGCACCTTATATTTATAACTATTTAATGTATTATTAAAAAGTAAAACATAAACATGCAATATGTTGGCAGGTCAATGTTGAACTTTGATATGTAGAGAAGTGGAGAGCACGAGTGATACGATCAAATAGGGGTGAACATTGAATATTTGACCAGTTTGTAATTTGATAAGTAGGAGGTATTTTCTACAGTGTGTCAAATTGTGATATTGCTAGCAAGATTGAACCATGTAGTTTTACGAGTCAAACTCATTGACCCATATTTCATGAGTAGTGGTTCACAAGAACCAATCTCTCATGACAATGAATGGTCCACTTAACACTCATTGCATCTAGGTGATGCTCATAAAGGTGAAGCATTGGGCCTTCTTGAGAGGTCACCCATCCCAGTACTACTCCAACACAAGCACACTTAACCGCAAAGTTTTCTCCAAGGTTAAGCCCACTTAGTTTGCAACCCCATTTGCAAAACCTTTAGCAAGTGTTGTGCCTTATGAACCATTCAGTATAGAGCCCTTTTAGCTCATCAATTGATAAGTAGGAGGTATTTTCCACAGTGTGTCAAATTGTGATATTGCTATCAAGATTCAACCATGTAGTTTACAAGTCAAACTCATTGACCCATGTTTCATGAGTAGCGGTTAAGAAGAACCCATCTCTCATGACAATGAATGGTCCACTTAACACTCATTGCATCTAGGTGATGCTCATAGAGGTGAAGCACTGGGCCTTCCCAGGAGGTCACCCATCCTAGTACTTCTCTAGCTCAAGCGTGCTTAACCATGGAGTTTTCCCCAAGGTTAAGCCCACTTAGCTTTCAACCCCATTTACAAAACCTTCAACAAGTATTGTGCCTTATGAACCATTCAATATAGAGCCCCTTTAGCTCATTAATTGATAAGTAGGAGGTATTTTCCACAATGTGTCAAATTGCGATAGTGTTATCAAGATTCAACTGTGTAGTTTTACGAGTCAAACTCATTGACCCATGTTTCATGAATAGTGGTTCACGAGAACTCATCTCTCATGACAATGAATGGTCCACTTAACACTCATTGCATCTAGGTGATGCTCACAGAGGTGAAGCACTGGGCCTTCCCGGGAGGTCACCCATCCCAGTACTACTCTAGCTCAAGTGTGCTTAACCATGGAGCTTTCCCCAAGGTTAAGCCCACTTAGCTTGCAACTCCATTTGAAAAACCTTCAGCAAGTGTTGTTCCTTATGAACCATTCATTATATAGCCCCTTTAGCTCGTAAATTGATAAGTAGGAGGTATTTTTCATAGCGTGTCAAATTGTGGTATTGCTATTGAGATTCAATCATGTAATTTTATGAGTCAACCTCATTGACCCATGTTTCATGAGTAGTGGTTCACAAGAACCCATCTCTCATGACAATGAATGGTCCACTTAACACTCATTACATCTAGGTGATGCTCGTAGAGGTGAAGCACTGGTCCAATACACGGTTGAATCTTGATAGCAATATCACATTTTGTAATTTGTTATGAATTTTTTTGTTATGCATTTGTAATTTTTGTATTAATTAGAAAAAATAAGGCTTACATTGATACTAATTTTTATATGAATAAAATATTTAATATATCAATTTGTATTGATCTTATTGATATTAAATAAATTTATGAATTCATAAATCAAGTTAGTTGGATTAATAAAAAAATTGAAGTTAATATGAAAATTGTTTCAATTGATATAATATTGAAATTAATATCAAATTTGACATTATTTTAAATATTTTTTATATGAATATATAAAAAAAATTATGAATAAAAAATTGATAATAGTTATATACAATAAACTTAAATATTGATGAATTTATATATCATAATTCAATGAGATTGAAACTTGGGTCAAGTATGTGAAAAAACAAGAAAAAACAAATTAAAATTAAAAAAAACACAAAAAACATTAAAAACATTTTTTATTAGAATTATATTCAGTCACACCATACTAAAAAATTTAAAGGTTTTTTCACTATCTTTGGATTACCATGGCATCCTCTTATCATTTGTACTTTTCTATTGCAGATGTTGTTAGTCTCTAACAATTACTCAAAAACACACATTGACTATACAATTTCAATTATTTCATTGGAGCCTTGATTTTTTCAACTATCATTTATGCATTGTGTTTATTATGTATTACTTTGACATTATCATTTCTACATTTTCTTTGCTCCTATATGTAATCTTGTCATGTGTTTTGTTTTTATTTTCAATGTATATGGGTAGAAAGTATTGAGTTAATCATACCTATCGACTTCACTAGGTAGTTGGGAGGCCAAAAACTTTTGCACTGACATAAAGTGAATGTAAAATTGGATTATCAAATTGGGTTTAAAGGATATTAGTTCTTAGGCTAGCTTGATAATCCTTCGATGCTTAGATGCAAAATGTCTAAATAAGCCATATTTATAAGTAATGTGATTCCAATGCACAATTCTAATTAGCTACATGCCTCTATCTACAAGTAAAAGGAAAGACAACAGTTAAAATAAATTGATTAGCTTAGATACTTTAAACTTGATAAATAGAATGAATTAAACTAGGTTTAATATACTAAGAAGAACTTGTGTTGGCAAAAAAGAAGGGGGCTTCAAAAGAGAAAGAGTTGGTAGAGAAAGAGTTGGTTGAAGGTTATCCACAAATAAAAAATATATATACTTGATTTAAATGCAATTTGGCTCCTATGAGCACCAAACATAAACAACTTTAGATTATCAAATGGATTTATTGAAATTATTTTAAAACAACAAAATATTAGGTCGAATACAAGAAGCTTTTGGGGGGAAAGTTTACAATTTTTTAACACTAAAAGTGTCAGCATTTATATGAAAGCGAGCTTTCTTAAAATGTAACCTGATATTATTTAAAATTTGGATGAATGCAATATCATGATAAATCCAAAACCTACAACCGTGAACTTGGATCCAACTAAATGCAATGTTTGTATTTGATTGAGAAAAGATAATTAAATTAGTTGAGATATTATTTTATTTTATCTTGCATTATTACCTTTACACATCTAAATTTCATTGATTTTTAAAGCACTTCATTGTAATAACAATAAGATGCTAAAAATATATTTTCCTGTGTCAAGGTCATATTATACAAGTATTCCAAGTAAAAAATTATGTCGAGTCTTGTAAAAACTCAATAATTGAATTTACCAATTTGTGTTGCATTTGATGCAGTAACATCTGACATTTAAGGTATGAATCATCTGGGGATTGCGAAACTCTACAACTAAATGTATCTTAGAGCTTTAATATCAACTTAATCAGGTAATAATGGTGGTCAATTTTTTATTTTTTTTGCAATATATCTTTTCACATTAGAATAAATCCTAGAAAACAAAATAATGAATCCTAAAAACAGTATACAAACTATGAAAACAATTTATTTCTAAAGTCCTATTATGTTTCTTTTAACATTTATTTTCATCCCCATGTCATCAATTTCATATTTTCAGAATGAATTAGAGTATTTTCATATGTGGTAGAGCATATTATAGGTTTCTTGCATATGTTTTTATGTATCAATCTATGTTTTTTTATATGAGAAGTGGTTTGAAAAGTATACATCCAACAAGCAACCTTCGGAAAACCAATTCCAATAGAAAAAACTGCTTTGTAAGCGCAAAGCTAAAATTTCATATGAGTGTGTTTTTGTTGTCTCAAATTTAGTATACTCAATCAAATTTTAAAAGCGTATATGAATTTCTTAAGATATGATAGTACTTGGAAACCTTGTAGTATAAATAATTTTTGTACCTACGTAGGAGGATATCAAGACCTTTAATCCTAGATTTTTTTTTGAAGCATTATACAAGCACAAACCACACAAACCCACTTCCATGTTGTTTATGGTATATGTTAGATAGTTTGAGAATACTTTAAATGAAGTAGGAGAATTCTAATATTGGAAACTAGATCAACCATTTTATCAGGGTTGTTGTTGGTTTTCCTAGTCCATTGATCAATGTTGGTGTGAATGGGTTATATCACCTAATTGGTTTCCATTTTAGGTCCTTATCACATCTAGTTAATTTAGGACATTTAATTTTTTGTTGGGTATAATCTTATGTTGTCCTAAGTTGTCTCTTTTGAACCCAGAGCATGATTTGGCACTACTATGCAAAAGTTGGCATAATAGGGAAAAAATTTGGCATCTTCTTTGCATAAATCCAATGGTAAAATTTAATTTGCGACAAGAGCATAATAGTTACATTAATGTCCAGTTTTAAATAAGCAACATTATTTTATAAATTTCCAACTCAAATTACCTTATTCTAACATTAGTCCTCACCATGCATGCAATATCGAGAATCTTCTAACTATGCATGCCTTTAACATGCTTTTACCTCCTAAATGTAGCTAGAAAATTGGTTTCCTAAAACAATTTAAGATAATAAACCAGATCCTACATCCTTATGTATAAACATTAGTATTTGCTAGGTTTATTGAAGACAAAACTTGTAATTGTTGTCACTAAGATTGCACCCTATCTAAATGTGAAACTTAGCTATCCTATAAAACATGAGAGCATCTCCAAGTAACTCCAACACATACCTTATCATCATGCAAGAGAATTCACGAGTTGATGACAAAAGGAGGTTAAAATTTTAGTTTGGAGGCACTTACCACTAGTTTAGGAGCTGATAAAGAAGATGCATGGTGGGACTTAAGTTAGGTGAAGTTTCAATGCACAAGCAAGCAGTTTGAGGCAATTTTAAGCCTTAAGAAGAAGGTTTTTTCACTTTGTACACCCAATGAGCCTATTTCCTTGCAAACTATTGAAGACAATTGACATAATAAACA
>VDFB02225366.1:0-25275 GCA_007258455.2 Sequoia sempervirens
ATAATAAATTGATCGCCATCCTCAAACTTTGGTGAAACAGTTAGAAACAAGTCTAGCAGGTTAAAAGTAAAACTCAAAAGCGTCAAGTCTCAAGTCTTAGTCAATACACAAACAAGTTGGTCAAGTCTTTGTGTCGATAGTCCATCATCCAAACAATCCCATATCAATCATCTGATAACATCATGTTGTAGGATGAATCCTTCCTACAAGGGGCATTATTTATCAGAAAGAACTCTTAGGATAAATGAAATGGCGTGCCACCATCCACTAACATGTCCTAGGATGAATCCTTCCTACAATGGGCATTATCTTTTGGCAATAGTTTTTGGTTCTTATCCTTAAAAACACATTCCCTTTGGTTACTTGATGATGAAGAAGAACATCAACTTGTTTGTGTACTTGGTCTTTTCTTTTGACTTATCTTATTGCTTCGGATCCAAGGACCTCGATAATATCGAATGAAGGATTTAGAGATATAGGAATGGGGCAACGATCATTATTCTTTTGTCTGTTGTGCTTGTTGGATGTTCTTGTAAAATAACTTGGCGAATACTTGCTTTGTTAGATATGTATGGAGGATGTTTTAGATAGCTTGTTGACTATTGCATTGATTGGTTATACCTTTCCGTGTTTTGGTTCGAGATGTTTGAGACTTCTAAAGTGCATCCTAGCAAGGTTTCTGTATGTCAGGTGTGAACAAGAATACTCCTATCTATTTGTCGAGTCAAAGTCCATCACACTAAGTACAATGCCATCTGGTCCTTTATACCTTGATGCATCATGCTTAGGCATGTTATCAAACATAAAGTAAGTGACCCTTTGAAAATCAATCCTTGATAAAAATCATCCATCTATCATCATCATCATCATCTCTAATAAAGTCTTGACCAATCATGGACTTGTTGGATCCTCTTGTCATCATCTCATTTCTGCACCAACATCATCATCACCAATACATCCATCATGCATCCATTATGCATTTATCTTGCATCCATAAATCATTAGAATTCTGCATATCATCTCACATGCATCATCATCATAATATAGATCTGTTAGTCTAAGCATCTCATAAATCATCCATTGCATAATCACAACATATCACATCATTCACATCAGCAATCTCATCCATCTCATATCATATCATTATTTAAGTTGTTTAGGATAATATAGATTTTTTATTCTAAGCATCTTAAAATCATCTCATTTGCATCATCATTCATAACCATCCATTTTGAACCTCTTTATCGTGAGATCGACCCTCAAATCGAATCTTTTCGCTCGATCTCTCGAGGGGGCAATGTACCAGTGTACTTCTTTCCACTGGGGCATTCGAAAAATCAGAAAAATTTTAAATTTCGATCACGGCAAGTTTATTCTTTGAACCAACGCAACAAGTACATTGCTTCAAAGAGGGGAAAAATGTAGACACGTCAAATTTGCATTATGCATATTCATCCGCTCAATAAATAAATCAAATGCATCACATACATTCATCAAGTAAATCAGGTCAATCCAAAGGTTTAATCAAATAATATCATTTCATCTCTCATAAATCATTTTAACCTTCATCTTGCATCATCCATTTAATTAAATAAATTAGGACTTTATTTAATTCAAATCCAAATCATACTTCATCCTTTTCTGAATTAAATAAATTAAATATTTAAGTCATAAAAGTCAAAGCATCCTAATCATCATCCTAGCTAATTAATCCTGATTAAATCTAATGCTAATCTCACCCACTTGCATTCTCTAGATATCTCCCACTTGCACAATAAATCAATTTTACATTGATTTGTTAAAAGCTCATTACCCTCAACATGACAAGTCAAACATTCATTTTATTTTTGTTTTTCTTGTCCCCTCTCAAAATTTATTGCAAATTCAAATTCAAATTCTCCCTCTCATGGGCACTCTTCCCCTAATCTTGCACAACCATTGACCACTCACCATTTGACAAGTGTCATCTTCTCATTGGAGGATCTTTTGGTCCACATTCACCATCTTGGCAATCTCTCATCAACAAAATCTATAAAAGAAGGCTTAATCCTCATTCATGGGATCCACAATTTTATGCAAGGTTACTCTCTTCATTTGAGATTTGATCTTGTCCATTTCACTCCATCATCTCCATTTGCATTTTATCATCTTGAGCTTTGATCAAGTGTTGGGAAAGGGTCACTAGCACATGTGACACCAATCCAACATGGAATAGGTGATTATCTTGCTTTTGAAATGTCTTCTTGATGTTGTTTTTGTTACTTGTGGCATTTCTTTAGCATAGATATTTTATTTCATGGAGGTATTTACAGATTTGTATGTTTAGACTAACCCTTCTAATGAGTTTTTGAGGTTGGTCTTACATGCAGATTTAGGGTACTTGACAACCACACACTTTTCTAAATTTATATTCTTCTTTTATAACCTCACATCTTGCATCCTTCTCTCTTACTTTCTGGAGACATATGAATATATATATATGTATCTTACACATCGATTGGGTCAACCAAAACATCCATAAAGTATTGCATATGCCAATTCAGCCAAGATCTTGAAATATCTGAATCATAGTTTGTCACACAATAGGAACTAGACCTAAAACCAACATTTCAAACCACACATAACGGTCAAATTCAATGTGAAATAACTTTCGGTAAATTAGTCATACATGCAGTATTGTGTTGACATCAATGACAACCTGCTGACATTAATGACAACCATTTGATGCAATCTTCAACTTTCAACAAAATATATATAAATAATGTGCTCCTTTTGGAGTTGGATGAAAAATTCCTTGACTAAAATTCCCTAGCTTATTGAAAGAGATTTAATATGATGGAATATAAAGAGGACAAAGTAGGGGGAGGGGAAGGTCTATGGAAAAGAAATAATCTTTATTTTTGGTACAAAATGAAAAAAAACTCTTAATCTTGGAGAGAAAGAAAGAAACTAATAAGCACAATTGGTATACTTTTATATAAGGGGGAAATTGATAAGCTTGAAATAATAAATTTAAATGAATTAGAAAAGATTTAACTCAAAAAAATACTAAGATTCATACCCATTACTCATGAAATGAATGAAATGAGGTTACTGGATTCAATGAACTAAAAAGAAATGCAATCAAAGAACATACAAAGAATTCAATTAAATAATTTTGTTACCCATGTCTCATGTCGAAGTGTATTCGAAATGATGTTCGATCGTTGTATCAATGCGGAGCCTCCATTGATGTGTTGTAAAAGCTTCAAAGCTGTGTGATGTTGATCGAAGATGTGTCAAAGTTCTTCAAGAAATCATTTATTAATTACTTCATTGCACAAAAGATGTCAATTCTCTGATTTTTTTTTAGGATGAAGAGGATTGTTATATAGATTTTGTGTTTTGAGATGAATGATCAAGATCTCGTGGTAGAATATCCTAATCAATGGTTCAAAACCATTGAGAGGAATTATATAGGAATAATCAGTGTATTTTGATTATGTAATTGGTGTGATTGATGAGATCAATTTGAGTTTTCAGTGGAATTGAGGAAATAGATTGAGCCTATAGTGGGATTGAATAAATCAAGTTGAGCCTTTAGTGGGATTGAAGAACATATGAATCAATTAGGAAATTGATGGATCATTTAGCCAATCAGTGTGAGCAATCGGTGACCGTAATTTGTTTAATCATGAAAGTGGGTGAGAATAATTGATTAATTGATCTAATTAATTAATATTTTTGAGTTGAACATGAAAATCATGTTTGAATTTTACAAAAAAAAGTTATATTTGTTTGTTTTGACCTTTTTGAATGTTGTTTGAATAATTTATTCAATTATTCAAGTTTTAGGGGAAAGTGATTTAATTAAACTATTAAGCATTAATAATTTAATTGAGTTAAGGGAATAGGGTAAATTAGTGACATAATTAAATAATTGGTGTTATTTAATTAATCAGGAGGAATAAAGTAAGATTAGGACTTTATTAAATAAATGACTTTTTTTTAATTAGTCAAAAATGATGAAAACGTGAATTAATTAAACAATGTAATATTATTCAATTAATAGAGGGAATTAGGGTTTTTGATGTATTTGATGTGAAATGGACTGATATTAGATGATAATGATGCTGATGATGAGGAAATGTCATTTAGGATGTGCGATAAGTGTTAGGTCATTTTTACATGTTTACATTTTTCCCCTCTTTGAGACAAAGTACTAGTTGCTTTGTTTCAAAGAATTCGATGTTAAGATCAAGATTTGAAATTTTTTATATGCCCCACTGTGTCCCAGTGGTCAGCAAAAAGATGGTAGGACTCTAGGCTGCCCCCTCGAGAGGTTGCCTGAAAATATTATTTTTTGGGTCGGGCTCACAATAATGTTTATTTTAGTTCAGATGCATAGAGGACAGAAAATTAAGCTTATATGACCTTCATTGATTGTCCAAATGTTCCTGGGAGCTTCTAATTTCAACCTAGGAGGGTTTCCTAGGTGAAAAATTAGGGTTTAGGGGGTTAAAATAGGTAATTTAGGGTTTAATTTACCTCATTTGCATTCTAAGCTTATAGTGACTGTTAACTCTCAAAATTGCACCCTTGCTAAGTTCCAAAACTTGGAATTTTGGAGTAACATGGGAAAATTCCTAGGCCTGTGGGTTGCCTAAACTGGGAATGGACCTCCAAATAAGGTTGACTCCTAAATGGTAATCACCTAAACTAATCCTAATGACTTGCAAAGGAAAAGGGTAAAAGGATAACATAAACTAAAAATAAACTGAAAAATTTAATAAAGGTGATGCACCAAACACTAAGACCTACCAAAATCTTGCATACACAGGTTATCAACTATAAGCTTGATGAACACAACTCAATATTGATATGTTTTGCATCAGTATTTTGTAAGAAGGCTACAATGCACACTCCTAGAAGGAAATAAATCTTTCACAACTTGAAACACCTACAAAACAACACAACTTACAACCTGCAACTGCATATACTTTCTATTTAAAGATGCCACTAATGAGACACAAAACTAGGAATGATAAAATTCACAAGTAGTTGCATCAAATCATCCAAATACATACAATGAAATAGAAAACTGAGAAGGTAAAACTGCTTATCTCCATTAATCATCAAGGTATGAATTGATATACATGTCCAAAAAGAGTTACAAAATATGCAAATATCTCTCCAAAGGACTCCAAAAAGTTACTAAGTAAAAGCAGAGCATAATTAGAACTTGCTATACAAATGAGAAATGAAGCTACTATATCCACTCTCCATCCAAATGCACCAAAATAGGAACTAGAAGCTTCTTGGTCGTGTGTAACCAAAAAGCCTAGAAAATAGGTCTCAAAATCCCTCCAAAAAGAATCTAAAGTGAAGAAAAAGTCAACACATGACCTTTTCCACCATAAAAGACCCTAATTCTACTCCAAACTGAGTCAAACAAGCCTATATTCTCTCCACTTGTTTGCAAACCTCTTTAACCTCCCCTTCATGCTTTCAAAAACATAAATTTAAATTACTTCTCTTTGACCATATCTTGAAGACGCATGCTAACATAAACTTTATCTTTGCTTTACATATAACATTAACTAAGTGAATTATAACAAAATCACCTAAATAATGCTTACATCTTTCAAATTGGTTTCAAATATGCAAAAATAAAGGTCTGGCCATGTTTTGGAAAACTAAAATTAAAGGGGTCTCTTGGCATATAAAATGCTAGGCATAACATGGCAATAATTGTGGAGAAAATTAAAAGAAAATAAAAGAAAAAATGCCTTTATTTGTCTAGCCAATCTTTAGGGTTAATGAAAAAACCCTAAAAAGAAACTTGAGCTCATTTTCATCTCACATTCACATTCTGGAATTGAGGCACCACTAGGGTTTGAAGTAGAGTCAAGAGTTTTTTGAAGCTGGAATGTTTCTTTCATGGAGTCAGGGTTCTGTGTTGTTGTCGAATTGACTCTATCTGGACTCCAGATGATCATAACTTATGGAAGATATTTGTAGCCTTTTGTACCACAGCCATGGGTTCCTCCTCAGGTCAGTGTCATGGTTCCCTTGTAGATGCCATGTATTAGTGGCTAGCGGTGTCACAATCACCTTTTCTATGATACGATCATGCAAGATTATAATATCAATGAGATTTCATGAGAGGGTGGTCGATTGAAACAAGAGCTATCTTTGTCAATTGTTCCACAAGAAAATGCTTCCCTATGAAAGAAAAACGATTTGCAAAAGATTCAATCCCATTGCACAGTACAGGCATAAATGAATACTACCCTTATATACTAAAAACCATCGACTTGGATGAAACCCTTGTATTTATTACCCTTTGTGATGATAATGCTTGACTATGATACAACATCATACATTTTTCCTTTAGATTGTCACCTTCTTGCATTATGGATAATGTCCTTAACTCATGTTGGATATGTGTGCTTGATACTTTCTCATAATGTCTCTTGTTTGTATTTGCTATGAGTACACAATGACTGTGTTTGATGGAATTGTTCTTTAAATGCTTGATCACATTGTTCTACCATTAGAAATACTTTGTACATTATCCTAGTCTTCATATCCACCAGGGATCTACACTTTTTATTGGACAGGCTGCTTGTAGTAGTTTCCACTGTCCACCATGACTGTCATGTTATAATGACTGTGCTATACCCTAATACTGAACTATTGCTACCTAGATTCTCATAATTCATTGTCTACTACATATACAACCCTCTTTGTTTGATGACCACTTTCTATCATGTATTCCTCTCACCATCACTATTGTACTTCTTTGCAATAGCTTTCTAGTCCCCAAAATAGGAAAAAGTTGACCATTATTGAAAAGTAGAAAAATAGCTCTCAATGATAAAACAAAAATATGGCTAGTTCTCTACTAGAATAGTGTCACAACCAATATTTATAAATAACTTATGGAACTTCTCCAAAAAGAGCAACCTGCCACTAAGGGTAGCCTCACACTTTTTAGTAATAGTGGCACCAATACACCCTTAATTGGGAAGATGTTGTTTCATCTAACAAAGCAGGCCTATAAATTGAAATAAAAGGTTAAGACTTAGACACTGACTGGGAAAATTTCAATACTCTCCTTAATAATATCCATAACTCTGACTTGACAGGATAATGATTTGGCAAAGAATTCATCTGAAAACCAAGGGTCATATCAAGTGTTGAATCTTTATTAAAGCTAAGCCTTCTAAAGAATGCACTACATGGTCTTTTAGTTTTGCCTCATAAGGTTGATGGATTTCCCCTTTTGCAAACCTTTAACATCTACCTTGGTCCAAAGTGACTCCCCTCACTCTTTCAAAACCCTTTGATTGAGTCCTTTGCATATTAGCTAGTTGTCAGTATTATATGACTGCCATTTCATATGTTGAGGTTGTTCCTTCACTGTTTGTTGTCCCTCTAGTGCAAGTAATGGATATCACAGATACATAATATCCTTTTGCAGATACCTATACAGATAAGAATTCATGTTATTAAAGTCTCAAATGCTCACTTCCTTCCAAGTTCTTGAGTTTCAAACTACATCACTTATCTTCAATGGGCTCTTGGCTATTATGAAATTTGACTTCTTTTGATATATCTCCTTTATCATTGTGAATCAATTGAGCAGATATATGTCATTTATGAAGTGACCTACTAGCTCACTACCATAAGTGATGTGTAATTATTCAATTGATGAAAAATGAGATGAACTTACACTCCCACCCCTCTTTAAACACAAGAGGGTAGCATGCTGGGCTCAACCCTTGTGGGAGCCCATTTCACTCCACATACTGTGACATCAAATAGAATGATCCAACAATGGAAATTTCACCTATACCTACACAATGAGAAAACATGTTAGATAAAAATAGTGAAACTCAGCATATGATGCTTGCTGATGACAATCCTTTGCTTTGTTGGTCTAAAATCTGTGATATTGCAAAACTTACTTCAATGCCTTATGATAGTACACTATATGTTTGTTGAAATTGAATTGTATATGATGAGAAAATGTATCTTGAGCTCTAACACCAAATTTTCTCAACTCTTGCAATGGAGCAACTTTCTTGAGGACTTAGGAGCTGTCTGGAGATGCAATAGATCAACATCCATCCTCGCCACCCAGGAAATGATGGACACCTTTTATTTTTATATGCTCTTCTTCTCTTCAAATGTATAGTCTACTTTTTTTATTGCATTGAAGGAGTTAATCTGACGGCTTGTATGGGACACTATACACTTGTAACTATCAATAAAATACAATTTTTATAAAAACACTTTTTTGCAATCTTTCCCTTGTGTACACTTGCATAAATGCAATCAATTTGATAATTCTTTGTGCATGTGAATGGAAAATAGAAAAATTCAATGTGTACCTTTTATCTTTACTTGTAAATGCTCTTCTAGCTCTACCTAATTGAGTTGAAAGCGAAATTTGGTAACATTTTTGGTGACATCTACTATATGTTTACTTGCTAAACATCTTGACTAGTTTCCTGAGCTTATCCATTGGGCATGGAGTCAACAAAAACCTGACAAGACTTAAGAAAAGTTCTTGCATATTGCAACTCATCAAAACAGTGTATGGCACCTTGAAAAATTATTCCACACAACCAAAACTTGGGTCAAAACGTACTGACTATGCAAAACAACACTTAGAGGAAAATAAAACTAAAACTGAACTGAAACTTATTCTAACCTACTATAACCAAAAGTAAGGCTTAGTCAAACAAAACCATTGACTGGATTTGTGAAATAACTACCCCTCTTGACCAACAAAGGATGCATTACATAAAGGATATGAAACACAAGTACATATTCAATAGGCCACTTCAATGCTTCATGAAAAATGAAAATAAACTCACTTATTCTTTGATTTTTATCATGCCTAATGTCGTCTTGGACTGGAAAAGTGAGTTGAATCTAATCACTTTCAGTTGCAACTCTAAATTCAGCTTTTTCTTCGATTCCATCCTCATGCTTGGGTGCAAGCATGACCTGTGGAATTTTAGTGGCCTCCATACTGGCTAAAAATATGATAGGAAAACCTCTTGAATGGATAAAAATTGGACTCCCATTGCTGGCTACTTCTCTTTCTTCCTGTTTTTCATGGCTGTCCTACTTCGTGGTTACGTTTGGACTAGAGAGAAGACAATTTGAAATGTTAGAAATAGTAGTATTACCTTTTCCTTGCATAATAAATTTCCATGTTGATTCATCCTCCATGGTCAATGGATAGTCCTCTTCCACTAGGGTAGCTAATAACTCATCTAAGCTATCAACTCTCGGAAGACTTTTAAGAATAGCTGGCTCAAGTTCAAAATCCTCATTATCACTTAAGGAGGTACACTTCAAATCAATATTTTCTTCTTTAATGAAGGAAGAAAAATGGTCAAATAATGAAGTAGCCTCTTGAAACAAACTTTCAACTGATATACTAGCCTCCAACTCTTCTGTACAATAGAAAGGAAACTCCTCCAACCAACTAAGACCTTGCAAATCAGGTTCTTAGTAGAGATGATCAACCTGCCATGGGAGATTTATGGGGGCTGGAAGCTTGGTTGACCTGAGAAGTGAGTGCACTGTAAGGGGGAGCCCGTGTGGTCAAGCTTCTAGATCCATTCACTAAGAATAAGTGCGGTTGAGGAAACCCACGTGGAATCTAGAAAATATAGTCCTTTCCTAACCTAGGATTGTACTTGTCTTCATTGTGCATGTTCAAACAAAATATTGTGTTTTCCAAGTATTTTCTAAAACATTCAAACAAACAAACATTTTTTTAGAGATCTGGAAACAATCATTCAACTTGAGACAATTCCAAATTTTGCCAAAATTGCAAACAAACTAGACTTATTCTATTGCAACACATTCACTATTTTGTGCCACATTTGACACTTTTTGTAACACATTTGTAGAGTTAAGCCACATTTGCTACTCCTGGCAATGCATTTTCCTATAATGCACCACATTTTATTTATAGAATGCCGCAATTGATTTCTTGAGCCACATTCATTGAAACCGCGATGCATCTGATACATTGCAATGCATCTATGACCTAAAACGATGCAATTTCCTGGAAAAAAAAAAAAACTGTTACAGTCCAAAACCCGAGTCCAAACACTAGTCTTTCTTGCATTGCTACGCATGTGCTATTTTGCAACACAATTGTAGCCCAGAGCGACACATTTGCTATTTTGAACTGCAATTGATTCCTTAAATGATGCATCTGACTTATTGAGATGTAATTTCCTTTCATCTAGAAAAAAAATCACTATCATTGTCCAAATATGAAACCAAACACTTTCAATTTGTCTTTAGGCATCTTTCCTTAGTGGTCTCTGTCCAAAATCAGCAAAACAACATAGTTTAGGCTCAAGTCATACCTTTGCATTGTCATCCTCTTGACTTCACCATCATG
The DNA here is from genome assembly GCA_007258455.2 of Sequoia sempervirens. Classification (NCBI taxonomy): domain Eukaryota; kingdom Viridiplantae; phylum Streptophyta; class Pinopsida; order Cupressales; family Cupressaceae; genus Sequoia; species Sequoia sempervirens. Next base: position 10,421 of record VDFB02225366.1, read on the forward strand.
TCTTTAGTTCACATTGATATGCTTGCTAGTCAAATTTAATACCAATTTCTTCATAATAGATAATACCAACAAGGCGTGGACTTCAAAAGACAAATCATACAATCCAAACATCAATGCTTTTCCTACCAACAGCCTATATGTCCTAGAAATTCAACCACCTACCCTCACTATCAAGAGTCCCTTAACACAAATCATGTCATTAATCCACAACAAATGTCCACCTATTGTCCTTATCCTAACCTTGACAAGGGAAATCAATCATCCACTAGTTCTTTCCAAGTCTCCACGTCCTATACTAGTCCTTCGTCCACTAATCCTCACCAAGCCACTTTGTCCCAACATACATTTAGTCATGAAAATGCTATCCTTGTCCAAAGTCACATTCCATTGCCTATATTTGAGGATACATGTCAAGACGAAAACCCAAAGCATGACATTATAACTGCACCTTCATGTCAAGGTAGTCCATCCCATGACCCCATCCTTAAGTCCATTCAAGAAGTCCTTCTAGACAATAATAACATCCAAAATACACCTATCCTCGATAAAGAGTCCATTCCCCATCATGTCGTCCAAGACAATCACATCTTTGACCAAAACACTACCATTGACCGAGACACCCAAAACAATCCGTTCATCGACCTTTATGATATCCATGATCAAACATCTGAGACCAATCCTGTCCAAACTCCCAGCATATCCATTTCCCAAAATGAGACACTTGCCTCCATGGGACACATAGATGATCTTCCTCTAGAACAAGAGTCTCCTACTCTAGACATATTTGCAAATGATCAAGCTATAGCTGAATTCACTGGACTCTCTGACAATGACCATAAAGATGGCTTCGATATCGACTTGGAAACATCAATATAATTTTTTGAATTAGATATGTCACAAAATCAGACCAAATATATTAATCAACAACATATCCAACATGTCAATAGAGCTACAAAGTCTTATCAACTAGGATCATCTATCTTTGTCAGAGCGGGCTTTCTCATAGATGAGAACATTCCAAGCAATAGCGTCCACATACATCATGATGGGTTATCATCTTGTTTTCAAAACAACAAATACCCCATTGCAAACATAATATGTTAGAGCATGCAATATCAAGGCAAAGGACTAGGCATACACAAGCAAGGAACTGACTTGTTTCTAAGCTGAAGAGAATCTACGAACATCCGGAGCGCATTCATTTCGCCGACCAAAACGGGTATCCAGCGTCGATTTTCACTCTGAAATTTCACCGATACGGGCTCTATTAAAGGCCAGAACGCGATAGCATGTATGGTTCATTGCCGGCTTGCCACTTCGTCACTTGCCGAAGCCCATTACCTGGAAGAACGCTGATGAACAGCGCTTTCGAACCGGCTTAGCGTCCACGAAGCCACCTGGTTTCCACAAAGATAGGTAACCAAGAGACTTAGCGGAATAAAGCGAATCGAGGTGGACGGAATGAGGGGGTGTAAGTGGATCGAGATGTCATGTCAAAAGTAAAAGTCAATCAAAATGTGGAGCCACAAGAAAAGAGGACTCCCACATATAACAAATGTCCACCACCTTCGAAATGGTCAGCAAGCAAGGCATCTAAAAGTGTTGGTTCCAAATGCTACCCCCATCAAAATTTCAAACCTTGTCACCCACCCTCCCAAGTCTAGAAAATAAAAAGTGTTTCATCCAAATGCCCAGACAACTCTTCCACATCTACCATCAAAATTCATGCACCTTGCCTAAAGTCCAAAAATCCCATGTCACGAATCCATCGCATCTTGGCAACAACTCTTTATCATAAGGACTCTCATGGCACTCTATCGCGATGTGTAATTATGATAAGGCCAACTCTAGTATCAGAAAGGATCACAATGACATCAATCAGTTATATGCAAGTGCTATGATCCTGAAAAGGAAAATACTTCAGAAAGGTCATTATTGGCATGTCATGGCACTAGTCTCTACATCGACACTGTCAATAGCTGTTGAATAATCACTGGGAATCCAAGACATCCCGTCTATATATATAATAAAAAAAAGACAAGAAAATAGTAAAGAGAAAAATTTCGTCCAATAGTGAAAACCATTCTTATGGCGCTTTGGATAGGTACCATGATGAAAACCTGGCAAACAGGTGTCATGTGTAAAGGAAATTGTCTATGTGGACCATTACACATGGGGGGAAGTAGTCTCATTTCCAATGACATTTCCTTATGAAATTTCCATCTAAGCTTTGGAATTTCTATTCATCTTTTCCCACCTACTTTTATCTTGACAACAACTGGGGCACAAACATAAATCAAGCTCTGGGACAAATCTTGACATGTCTATCCTTTGGTCATATACTATTCATGAAACATCATGTCATTACTTTCATAGCCTCATTATCTCTATGCAACATAGTCCTTGAAGATCATATGGAAATTCTTCCAGTCTCGTGTCTCTTGCCTTTTACCAAAGCCACCTATCATCCTTTCATGTTTGTCGCCTACATTGGTTTTCCCTTATCAAACGGTTTAAGGATACTTCATCATCCCATTCAACCTTGAAAAGGAGGTCATTATGAATGCAACGAGTCCAACCCATCCAAACGTCAAACAATGTCATCATCATCATTATCTATCATTTGGTATTCAACTTGACTAGCATCACAATCATGTCTATCATTGGCATCATTCACATGCATTGAAATATGTCAAAATCCAAAAAAATAAAAAATGTCAAAATCCAATAAAATAAAAAATGTCAAAATCCAAAAAATTAAAATATGTCAAAAATCCAAAAAAATCAAAATATCTGAAATACACAAAAACATTCAGATATCACTCAAAAATCTCAAAAATAGAGTCAAAGTCAGTCATGTCAGTCAGTCTTTGTCATTGTCGAACTATGTTTCCTTTGCAACTAAACGCCAGCAAGGACATCTGTCGATGCACCCCTGAGGCTCCCTAGGTCAGTCCTTTAGCATTCATCGCATCAGTCAAATAAGTCAGACATGATCACACTCGAACATAAGACAACCATTTACACGTCAATGTTAAAATCTAGTCCAATTGGTCATCAGGTCAAAATAAGGCAACATAGGCCAATTAGTCATCTAGTCAAAATTAGTCAAATCTCCAAAACAATGTCAATCTCGTCACTCTTTGGTCCCCTCCAAGATGTGTCCTTGGACTTGGACCTCGTCAAAACATCATTTTCCTTTTTTTAGGATGTGTCCTTCCTGATAATAGGCACTGTCCAACCGTCAAAATCATCGAATTAGCAATCTGTCAAAACTGTCAAACTATCATGCAATCAACCTTTGACAAACAAACATTGGCAAATACAATTAAATGGCTGTTGAACTTTTCTGGTCTATTTTATCTTAACTTTTGTCCATTTTGTTTGATCTTTTTGTTATTTTTTCTTATGTTTTGTCATTTTGTCGTTTTGTCAATTGGTCATTTTACTAGCTACCTCAAGGATGTCCCATGAAGGATTTAGAGGTGCGATGACATCTCGTGACCTATTTTGTTTTCTATGACTATAGTCTATGGATTGTCTTGACAAAATGATTGGGGCAACTTGGCCCTTAGTATGAGTAAGGACATTCCTTGTTTGTGACTATCTGTTTTGCAAGTGGATGACCTTGCACACCTTGGTCCATGCCATACCCTGGTGTTTGTTGTCCATTTGTGTCATTTTTACCGCCCAATGTTGATTCGAGCAACATCTATTAGTCCTTTGGAAAATATTGAAGGTTTCTTTCTCCATTTTGACATCCATGTCTTCCATGCTAACATCCTTTTTCTTTCTCATCTTACCATTCATTTTTTCTGCTCCAACATTTCTTCTAGTCTGCATCTTCATCATCCTTATCTAAATTTTTCCCCTATCCTTTTGTTTCTCATCTTCTAGTCCTATCATTCATTTCGAGAGAAAACTCGTGTTCTCTTAACCCGACTATCCTCTTGAGGGGGCATACCGCAACCCTCCTCGTCATTCTTCCTCATCCTACTTTGCATTGAGGCATATTTTTGACTAAATTTTCTTTGTCACAATGCAACAGGCTGCATTATGACAAAGAGGGGAAAAATGTAGACACATAAAAATGTCCTAGACCCACACACCGCATTTTTCTGTCTTATCATATTTTGTCCATAGTCCAAATTCAACTATTAATTAAATAATTTTAATTATTTAATTTTATTCTTCCTGACTATTTAAATAAATAAATAATATTTATTTTATTTAAATACATCGCTAGTTTCCTATGTCCCTCTTTAATTAAATAAATTCCTTAATTTATTTAATTATTACTTGTCCACCATTTTCTTCTTGATTATTTGTTTATTTAAATACGTCATTAATTCCCTAGGTCTTTCTATAATTAAATAAATCTCTTTGATTTGTTTAATTATTATACACTCTAGCTTGTTCTAATTTTAAATTTTCTACTTTCTATTTCTTCTTGATTATTTAAATAAATAAAATTTATTTATTTATTTAAATGTCATTAATATCTTATGTCCTCTTAATAATTAAATAAATTCTTTAATTTATTTAATTATTCTTCTTGGCTTTTTCTAATTTTAAATAAAGACATTTATTTAAAATTGTTCCACTTTCTAATTTTCTTTCTCCAAGTAAATAATTTAAATTAATTTTTAATTCAAAATAGCAACTTTTCTCCATAAATCAAATAATTTTTATTATTATTTTATTTTCCAACTCTCTTTTTCTGTGCATCCTTATCTCCTTGTCACATGTAATCTTGTCCTTGATTTGATTTTCTAAAATTAAATCTTGTCCATTCATTTCAAATTCACCCTAATGTTTCCCTAACCCTAATTGTGGGTTGTCACATTGAATTTTAACCATTGATTCTAGGGCATTAGTCAATCTTCAATCTTGGCCATTCATCCAAAATTGCATTTTCAATAAAATGCCAATTTTGGTCTCATTTTGACATCTCATAACATCTTAGCTCTTGCAATCTTGTCTTAGGCATACTTCATCTTTTGGCATTTTGGCACACTTTAGGCTTATTTCTTAGTTGCAAGTACTAGTTGCATAGTTGCATAGTGTAGTATTTATCATCAAATACTTCAACATTTGCTTAGGTCTTGGCATAGTCATAGATTGCTCACACAAAATCTGAGGGAAAACTACATATTGCAACAAATAGAGAAGGTGTAATGGAGGTCAATCATGGTGGTTGAAGACTTTTGGTAATATTGTTCTCGTTTTCATGCTATTTCCTCCTTTGTGCTTCACTATTTACTTTGGGTTTTTATTTATTTATGCACTAATCTGCTAACCTGAATATTTCCCATAGTTACAATAATAGTGTTGGTTTTTAACAATAGCAAGTTTTCTAAAACTATAATAGCACTAAAATCGTGTCAATAGTGCTAATCTTAAAACTTATTGCTATTGTCTAACCTAAATTTGATGTGGTGCTCTTAGAACCCTCACCATCATCAATGCATGTTTGTAACAAAAAATCACCAGAGAGCAAGAATCTCTTAAAGATGAGTGTACAAATGAGGAGAAAGTGAACCCTAACTTCCTATTTAACCCCCCTAAACCCTAGGTTTTTACCCTCGACCACCTTCCTAGGTTATATTTTGAGCACCCTGGATCATTATGAGCCTTAACTGTGAACCCTATGACCTAATTTTTTATCCTCTACGTGGCTGAATTACTCTTGAACCTTGTCGTGAGCATGAACTGAAAAAGTAAATTTTGTAGCTAACCTCTTGAGGGGGCAACCCAACGTCCTATCATCCTTCCGCTAACTACTGGGGCATAGTGGGGCATCATTAATTTTTTTTTCTATCTTGATTTGAGCATCAAAATCTTTGAAACAATGCAACAAGTACATTGTATCAAAGAGGGGCAAAATGTAGATACCCTAAATTGTTCTAACCAGCAAACAACACTTTTTGACTAACTCTCACTCTTCTTCCCCCAAATGATTAAATAATATATTATTGTTTAATTATTATCATTTTTCATATTCCGCTATTAATTAAATAGTTTAACATTATTTGATTAATTAATCCTCAATCATCATTTTAGACTAATTAAATAAACCAAATTTATTTTATAAATGGCTAATTTAACTTCATTCTTCCTGATTAATTAAACAAGCATTATGTCGCTAAATTCACTTATTCCTCTATTTTAATTAAATAAATACTAGTAATTGTTTAATTAAACATTCACCATCATGCATAAATTAAATGATTATCTTTAATTATTTAATTGACCTTTTTCATCATGCATAAATTAAATAAGTATCTGTAATTATTAATTAATCTATTCTCTCACCTCTAGATTAAATAATTACTTTAATTATTTAATCCCTCACATTCACACTTCTTCTAAATTAAGTAATTTTATTAATTATTTAATTCTCCTCTTTCATCTCAAACATCATCTATTAATAAATAAAAAAATTATTTATTAATCAATCTTATCTTGCATGTCATCCTATTGCAGGCAAGAGGTCACAAGGTCTAGTCTCCCCCCAAACCCGTACTACCGGAGGGCGTGTCATGCTAGTGCCACCGATCACGTGAATTTTTTTTACTAGGCGCACTGTAGTTTATAGGAGGATGGATACTTGGCCGATTCCTATAGTCTAAAAAAAAATCTTATCTTACACATTCCTCTAATAATTAATTAATTATATATCATGCATTATTTCCTCAAATCTTAACAAGCACTCTCTCTTAGTCAACTAATATTGATCGACCACTCTTCTAATTAATCAATTCTCTTTTAATTCCCACTCAATTGGAGTCTTTTGATCAATCAATTGACTTAACACTTGAACCAATACCTCATGCAACCAGTTAACTAGAATTTTGCAGCCAGTTGTAGTCAATTAACTTGACAATCATTTCTTCTCATTCATTCTTAGCCTTTGATCTCAGATTATCGCCTCTTAATCCAAATCGTTCATCTGAATCAATCAAATATATAAAATAACTCTCCATCATTCACATTCATCACTTAGAATTTTCATAGCTAAGTCATGTCCATTTGAGTTTTGAGCATTCATCTTGAGCATCTAGGTCATCTTTGCATCACATTTAATCAATGTTTTTCTAGCAATCATGGAGGCTTTAAGTGTTTGAGAAATCCAACACCATATTAAACCAAGCTCTCCAACAATGGGATTGCGAGGTTGTATTTTCTTGTTTTGAATTCATTATGTTTGATTTGATTTATCTAACCCTTGTGTTTGAATTCATGGCTTGATTTGCAATCCAATTTCATTGATAAGTGGGTTTGATCTTCATATTTTTAGGTTCTTTGATTGAATTCTTGTTGCTTAATTCATTCCAATTTTACCCCTTGCACCTATCCTTTACTATCTCATTTGGATAATTGTCTTATATGGAGAGATGCCTAACCTATATGGTTGGATGGTTGTCCAAAATTACATGAATACCTATCTCATATGGATAGAAGTACTTGAGTATACAAATGAATAAAAACTTAATGACTTGAGTAAAATATTTAAAAAATAAAAATAAATTAGTGACATTTTTGGGTATAATAGTTAGGTTATTACATGTCTCTTCTGTTGGATTGCATCTCAAATATTGGGTGTAATCTCTTGAGGTATTTCTAGTCATTTGTTGATATTTTTGGGGTATGTTTTGAATAGATTTTTTTTGGTGAGTTTAAGGCACTTCCCTTGAGTATGAGACCTAGAAACATTCACCTATTTAGTCTTCCAGTCAAGACTACAAAGCTAGAAAAAGACTCTATCATAAAAATATGACTCTTACACAAAATCAAGACTCCAACACTAAAATTGGACTTTAGTGCCAAAAGTGGACACTTGAATAGTAGTGTGCTAGTGTTTATTTTGAGTTCTTATGTCCTCTTGACATGTTATAGTCCCGCATTCATTAGTACTGAGAATTTCTAATCATTTCCAAAGAAAAAATTGTATATGTAAAATTTGTTCCTCTCAGTCTTGTAAGTCTTCTCATGTTGTCACTTCATTGACAAGTTTTATAATTTAGAACTTGTGTCACCTTTGGTATTGGAAAGTGTGCATTTTCATGAAAATGAACAGTTGTCATTCCATTGGTGGAGGGTGTAGAGTCTAAAATAATGTATTGTAAACTTGGTAGAACCTACACAATTCAAAGGTTTAACTAACTGAACAGTCCACTCAACATTGCTTAAGACTACATTTAAATTGTCAACCCAAGGTTTGTAAGCTTATGATGGTGCAACATTATATATGCCTTCAGAGACTCAAAACTACCTAAACTATCCCACCTAAGTTATTCTACTTGTTGGAAACTCATAGAATTACAAAATAGTAAAAACATAACCAAAACTAGTGGCTACAGGTACCTACAACTTAAACTGAAACTAAACTGTTGCTAATGAAATAATGCTATAACAACTCAAAAATGATAAAAACTAATAACTCATTTAAATTAACCTCTGAATTAATTCTAGTTAACCATTGCATGCATATTCATAAGAATTCATTAACAATAAGTAAGATAGGATATTTTAGTTAACTTGCATAAAGTCATGAGATAATGATAAACAAAAAATAACTATTAAACAAAAATGAACAATTGAAAAGAAGTGAGGAACAATACCTTGAGTGGCCTGCTCAAGTAGTTGTTCTCACTTTATCTGAACCCAAATCTAACTAACAGATTCTACGCATCCCATGAAATTAACTCCATTCATTGCATATCATGAAAGATTACAAAAGATCTTTTCATAGATTGTATTCAATCATTTTAAATATTTCATGTCTTGAAACTGAAAGTAACTAACATAAAACTGAAGAAAAACAAGTAACTTATCTATAGATTCAACCAACAACTATATACAAGCTTGAGGGAATCTTATTCAAAGAAACAACTTAACTGAAATCATTAACTCCACTCCTAGATATTTAGAGCATAGAGTTAAGTCTGATTTATTCAACCTATAATTGAAAAGGAAAATGAATCCTAATAGGAATAAGACATTGTCAAAACAGAATTGCATGTAAACGTACAAACACTTGTCAAAATACCATAAGTTAAGGATACCTCTTCTTTAACATTTATTAACTGGTTATAATAACACACGTTCAACATTCATCAAGTTCCTTTAATCAACAATCATCACGTTCAGTCTAATTTGGAACTCCCTTGTTTTGCTATCTTGGACTCCTTTTGCTGTGGGTTCATCTTGCAATTGTTGTGTGCCATAATTCCTCATTGGTTGCAAACAAGTTAATTTTGTAAAGCATGCACACAAGGATAACTATCACAGGCAAAACATAGCATTCCATTCAACATCCCATACATATCTTCATATAAACCATACATTACTAGTATATTATAACCATAATTCCATCATTATATTTTAGGTTCAAGTCTGCATAATAGATATGAAATGATAGTATAATATAGGAGCGTTGTTTAGAAAGTGTATCTAAAAGTGTCTCAAAACATGTATGAAAACAACAAAAATTGAACTATTATCTAGACCTATTAGAGGGCTTGTACCTCCTAGTAAGAAACCACTTGTGAAAGTTTTGAGCTTATATTTGGGTGCTATTTGTGTTGTTTTGGAGTAGATTTGAGGTAGGTTTTTGCCATACCCCCTCAGTACCTTGCTAATTGTTTTGCATGACCCCTAGCCCCAGTGTAATTTGGACTAGGGGTTGAACTTCAGATTTTATTATGTAGACATATATATAAGTGTGTGTGTGTGTGTGTGCGTTAATTGTGAACCTTTATTTTGATAGTACTGAATGTGAATATCAATCTTATTATGTTATTTTAAATTTAATGCATTAAATGTTTCGTCTAACATGAACTAATGATTTGGTTGGTGGACTTGTGTGAGGTTTTTCATTGGTTGTGGGTACTAGGGTACAAAGTGAGGTGGATTTTGTGGTTTCATTGGATGAGAGACAAACAACTGGTAATGCCATTTTAATGTCAAGATCCTTTCCTAAAAATTGCGTCAATCTAAGGTTCATTCGAATCTAGGATTCTAGATGTCTATTAAATCCCTATTGTTCATCCATTTTTTAGCTAGGCAAAGACATCAAGATAATTTAAATTGCTTCTAGTCAATTAAGGACATTGCATGATATAATAAGTTCACTAAAGAATGGTAATAGATAAACATATTAAAAAAATAAAAAATAAAAAAATATAACTATAAATGTATGGGCCAAATAAATAAATTATACCACCTAAATAAAGATTAGTTTATACTTAAAAGAACCTTAGAAATGGGGCACTAGACTATAAATAAAAGATAAAGGCAAAGAAAACCCCTATCAAATGTCAAACGCTAAGGAGAATAGAAAAATAATAATAATAAGAATTTTCATATGTTATAAGGTGGGCGTGAATAAAAGGAAATTCCACTAAACCAAAGGAGGACAATGATAAAATGAGAGAGAGAAAAAGAAAATGAGGAAGTTAACAAAAAGAAAAAAAAAATCATTCATGACAGAAGAGGGCGATGGAAGGACAATAGGAAATTATGGAGGAAGAAAACTCATGAAACACAGGACCAAGGAGAAAAGGAAGCTTGGCATGGGTGAAGAAGGAAGACAAGGAGAGGACATTCAAGCCAATGAAGGCTTGGAAACCTCTTTAATCTTAGGAAAAATGGCAAGAAGAGACCAATCTAGAACGCCATGGAGAAACCAACTATCTTCTCCTTTAAAACGACCATTAGAAGTCTCAATTTGACACAGAAGATTTGGGAAAGGAGAGAAGGAAGGGTGGTGTGGCTAAATCCAGATGCATGGATGAGATTTGAAGAGTAGATTGGTGTAGGAAGTGGCCAGAGCTTCCTTATTGCTGCTACAAATGCCTCTATCCTTGGTCACATCCATTTTAGGTTCTTAATCCCCTTTCTTGGTTATAATTTTTGGTTTCATTGATGTCTTGAGGGTTTAAACTTAGTTAATATTATTTTGAAGCCCTCTTCTTTAAATGCTACAAATCTAGAGAAATATGATTATCTTAGTATGAGTTAAACTCCTGCCAGTTTAAATCCTCTCTAAATGTTAATGTTTATAAATTTGGGAAGAGTGGTTGGTATATGGCATTTACCTGTGGGGGTCAAATTTGGAATGTATTTATTAGAAACTACCTACTGCCTATATTTTATATACCCTTTTCACGTCATCTCCTGGTGCTGCAAAAGGATGGAATAGCTGGTTATGACCAGATTAGTCAGGGCAGCTTAATCTTCTATTGCAAGTTCGTTGGACTAAGAATTTGCTGAGTTTGAATGAAGAAGAACAAAGTGGAAGCTATGGGTGGAAACCATTTGGGTTTCTTGGATAGGTAGCTAGGTGGATAGATAAAGTAGAGAAAGTTTAGCTTGTTGCAATGGAATCTTGTCTCACCATTATTTCCCCTATTTCCCAAGTCTACCTATCTAAGGCCATACTGAACTAGCTGGCTGCAACCCCAATAAAATTTAATTCAGTTGGTAGTGTCCACCTAGAGTTTAAACCAAAGTTACCTTGTCCCAAGAAGGGTAATGAGCATAATAGTGCATTTAAGAGAAATTGATAAAAAAATTAAAACATACAATGAATAGTTCTAACTGATGGAACTATAACCAAATAAGTCTTGGGAATAGTATTAGTTGTTACCTTGTAAAATTGCTCATATTTGGTGGAAGGTTTCAGTTTATAGAGATATTTAATGAGAGATTTAGAGCATGAACCTAGTAATAAATGGGCTGCTCAATTCATCCCAACACCTTCTAGCTACTAATTCAGTACCGCCTATAATATGCCCCATTAAACTATACTATTCTCACCCAAAAGGATGGAAGATAGGACAGGTTGTAAACTAAATTGTTGTACATTAGGAAAACAAAGCATTAAGAGTTATATACCTCTATCATTTCCACCTAGGCAATTATAGGTTCGCTAAATATGCACATTATTATGTACTACTGGCTATTAAGACAACCACACTTCAACTCATGACTAATTCTATCATGCACTACTGGCTATTAGGATAGTCATGGTTAATCGCATGGTTAATTTATGTATTTTTTTTGTTGGCTACTAGGCCAATCATATGTAAAATGTGGAAAAATTATGTTATGTGATGAGGAACAGTCCCATACAAGTTCATGTCTAGAAATATGCTAAAGGGATTAAATTTAAGAAGAGTATCAACCACCAATTAAAGAAGGGATGACTAGTTACCCCTACCTCCAACTAAAAGGAGTCTATGAGCATGTAACGCTCTCTTATGAAATAAATTATATTTCCATTCATGATTGTAACTAAGATGGAAACCTACTAATCTAGAGTTTGGAACCTACTTTTAGAATAGTGCTAAGCATAAGATAAGGGGGTAGTACAATGCTCAAGATGGAAAATCGTCTAGGGGTAGTACTATTCTCAAGATGGACAATATTATAGAGGTGGTACTATGCTTGAGATGGACAAAAGTCTAGGGGTAGTACTATGCTTGAGATGGAAAAAATTATAGGGGAAGTACTATGCTTGAGATGGAAAATGGTCTAGGGGTAGTACTATGCTTGAGATGGACAATGGTCTAGGGGTAGTACTATGCTCAAGATGGACAATAGTCTAGGAGCATTCCATTCCAACAATGGATAACCTTGGTTGCTTCTAGTCGTCCAATGGAATGCAGGAAAGAGGGTTCCTAACAAGCTCAAGTAGGTAACAAATAAATTAATTTGTAACTCTATAATGGGGTGGGAAGGTATCTTAGGTCTACCTATGGTAGGAGCATCTTGAGAATTGGACTCTAGGGAGCTAATTTATACACTGCTATGGGTCTGAATGACAATTTTCTCTTACCATGGGCCACTTAATCCACTTGGAGGGGTGGATAGGGTTTGAATCAACTTTGGTTGGGATTGTTTTACACCCCACCACAACCAAAACAAGCAGGGACATGGATAAATCATGAATCACAATCATGAAGGTATGTGCAACTCAGTTAACAACATTTTTCATTGATTAATGTAGCAAGTTTGTATTAGTAGAATATGTAATTGACATAATTAATGCTATAAGCTGAACTAAATTGTTGTTGTTTCATATGATTCTAACTTCTATGCAATCCTTCTTAAAATATTGCTAAATTTTTTTTTCAAAATTTCTTACTTTCATTGGGGTTGTTGTTACATTTTTGCCCTCATCCTACTCCATGTTCAATAATTCAATGGTCATTCTAACAAGTTAATGTATGGTTTCTCCTAGTGGTCCCACCTCTTGCATAAGTTTCCTTAGGTTTTGTGAGAATCATTGGTTGTGCATATGGAGTGGATTTGAGGTAGATGATTCCCTCATCCTACTCTTGTGTTATTTTGCAAGAGAACACAATTGTGGGTTAGGACCAATCATCGTAATGGTGAAGCACCACTCTCATGTAGGTAATCACAATAAATTTTTCACATGATTTATAAGTCTTATACTTGTGCCATCTCTCTTGAAGCAATGGTGATGTCTTCTAGGTTATCAAGGCCTTGTGTGTCATTGTGATTAACATGAAACTTTGTGTGTGCATTAGCATTCATTATAGCATGCCAATGTTGTATCTTGAACATTGGAGTTCTTGCGTTTTACTTTCAAGGAAAATTATTCGCTTATTTAATGTCTTGGATGTGAGGATTGAGGCATTCAATTTGCTATGAGAGAACATGTTGCAATATATGAGATTTGATTTTCAAGTTCTTTCTCATGTAATTGATGTGTGATTGTTTAAGTACTTATTGTGTATGACAATTTTATGATATATTCAATTGTATGCTTTATCACGACATTATAGATGGTTAGTTGTGTGCTTACCCATGAAAATTTTTTTATGGGGGAAGGATGCCTCCTAGGCCTTACCATACTCAATGGGATGGAGAATTCAATTCGGTCAAGAGTCTCATATGATTCAAAGTAATTGTTCTGTTGTGTTTTTCTTGTTTAGTACAAGAATGTCTAGGGCCTTAGTGTGTTTGTGTATGATGTGGATAGCATATGTGTGTTGCCCAATATGTCTCCTTGCATGTTTTATTTGATGAGTGCTTATTTGGAGGACTAGTTAGACCCTTGAGTTTTTCAAGAAGTTGATTTTATGTGTGAATTTCCTTCTTGTTGTTCTAACTTCCTCCTATGTGTGAATGTTGAGTGACCCTTGTGGGGCCCTGATTGTGTTTGTGTATTCACTTGGGATAGTGCGACTATGCAAACCCTTGATGTGAAAATGAATATCAATGTTCTTGAAATTTTATTGATCATTTTGTACTCGTGTAAGTGATGAGTTTGATTGTGAAAGAGATGATGTTTTATTCCTATACTTGATATGTGGAATAAAACAATGTAATAATGCTTGTTTAAATGAAACTTTCATTGTGTATCATTCTTGTGTGTAATTCATGTTCTAAGAGTAGCATACCTTTATTACCCATCTTGTTGTAATTGGAGAACATTATTTCCTTCTTTTTGTGTGGCGATTTGAAATGCTTGTGTAGACACCGAAATCTGGTTTAGGCCTGCGACTTCCATATTCTTCATAATTCGTATTCTTCATGGTCATGATTAAATAATGTCAATTATTTAATTATTCTCTATAGTCTTCATTTCTTTTATTGATTAAATAATCTTAATTATTTAATTAATTCATCTTCTTTTATTTCTTCTATTAATTAAATAATCTTAATTATTTAATTAATTCACACTTTTCTTTATTCTATCGTTAATTAAATAAATGCTTTTATTTAATTATGTTACTAATTAACCTTATCAGATCTTGTCAAATTGAAATAGAATTTCATTGAATTTATTCTTTATCATATTTCAACTATAATTAAATAAA